>VXBA01004173.1:1660203-1709059 GCA_013399895.1 Serilophus lunatus | reverse complement strand
GTGCTGTGCCGTGGTGTGCTGTGCCATCCCGGGAGGGAGAGTGGGCTCTCTCCCTTTCTCCCTTGGGCTTTCAGGAGTGCCGGAGAAATCCCGGGGACTGGGAAGGAGGTTCTTGCTGAGGGATGCGATCCATTTCAGGCCGAGACGAGGAGTCTCCGGGCTGTCCAGGTCACAGGCAGAGCCCACATGGGGACACTGCTCTGTGAGGGCAGCGCTGCTGCCGGGACAGAGGGGGGTGGGGAGGGTGCGAGCAGGGCTGAACAGAAGCTTTGGCCGTGCGGGTGAAGTTCTGACTGAGTTGTACTTGTAAAATATTCTATATTTACACACTACAGAGTGGGAAGGTTTTGATCTCCTGTCAGTATATGATGGGGCTCAATGACAAGGGTTGAAGATCGTCTCTCCCTTCTGTGTTTCCATTATGAACTGGAGAGGCAGAGGAGAGCTAGAATGAAAATTGATAGAAAAGGAGTTGATGTGAAAAGGCTGGGGGTTTAACCACGGTGAAAAATGGTGCTGTTTGTAGGCAGAGCCATCAGACAGGCAAGGAAGAGTCTGTCAAAGCTTCTGTAGCAGAAGAGCAAAGCTGAGCATTGTCGGGGCAGGGGGGCATGGAGTGTGTTTTGTCAACTATGCACTGACACTGCTGTCAGTGGAGAATATCAAGAGAGGAAAGAAGAGGCTTAAAATGTCATACCATGTAAAAGAAAGACTAGAATGTTCTGAAAGGTGTGCCAAAATTGTAGGGTAAGAGATCCCCAAGTTTTTCTCCCTGATTTTATCAAGTGACCAAGTTTCAGGAGCTGAGGGAAATTTCATAAAGTTAGTGATACTGTCAGATACTGCAGAGCTCAAGGAGGATGAGACCCGTGTGTGGTCTCTTGTTGCTGCTGCCCCTGTGCAGCTTCACAGCCACAGATCTGATACGACTTCATTGTCGTATCAGATGCCACTGCAGAGTTGCTGTTTCATGTCAGTGGCTGTTAATTTTGCAGTTTTGGGGATTTTGTTCTGCTGAAGGAAATTAATTACATGTATGGCAGTAAAAATTACTTGTTTGGCTGTTTTCTCATCTTCATGGTTTTCATCTTCAGCCATCAAAAGTACAGAGCTATTCTGAAGAAAGAGAAGAGGAAAAAAAAGCGTCAGGCACTTGCCAAACTAAGGGACTCAGGTAACTGAAGTGTTTATTACTGTCAGGGGAACTAGAAGCGATTGGCTTTTTATTTTTATGCTGCTTTTTTTAAGGATATAATTTTGTGTATCTTTTGTGCCTGTAGCATCCAGTTATGTAGATACATTGTGTTGTGGGTTTTTCTCAGAAGCTACAGAAAAAGATGAATCTGTGTCTGAAGAAGAAGAGGAGGAAGTAGAGGAAGAGGAGGAAGAAGAAGAAAAAAAGCTTGAAGCAGAAAGGTGAAAAATCTAGGAAGTGGCATATATGCAGTACAGACTTTGGTAGTCAATTCAATTTTGATACTTTGAAAAGTTTGAATATATTCTGTAACAGAATCCTTTTTTAATATTTCAGGCTACACAGTTCTTTGCTGTAAAGCCTGAATGATTCCTATGGCATTTTCTCTTTTAAAGAAGATCAGATAAGCTTCAGTTATTGTTGGAATAATAAATATGAATCGTATGTGTGACAATGGCATGAGTTGTGAGTAGTCATTGAATGGGTGGTCTAAGTAGTGTCTGGTTTCCTTGGTAGACAAAAACTACATGAGCAATGGTTGCTGAGGGAAGAGAAGGCCCAGGAAGAGTTCAAGCTAAAGAAAGAAAAAGAAGAGGCTGCAAGAAAACGTCAAGAAGAAGAAGAGGTGATGTATAAACTGACTGTTAACGGTTGTGCCTGGAAATAAGGTAGACTTGGATTAGGGTTAGGGTACTCTCACTGTTCTGTCATGGATCTGTTTTTCTTGATGCTGGTGTTGAAAGCATATACTCTTCTGTCTTTTTTTTTTTTTTTTTTTTAGAAGAGCAAAACTGAAGAGAAAGGAAAAAACTACAACTTCTTTAAAAGGGTTTTTGCCCAGAGATTTAGTTGCTTATGACTGGATGGATTCTTAATGGTCAAGGAGTTATTTAAGTCAAACTAGATAGTTGAGTCAAAGTAAGATAGCTTTGACTTGGATTATAAAGCATTGTTTCTTTAAATTTTTTCTTTTTAACATAAAGAGGAAGATCAAAGAAGAATGGGAAGAGCAGCAAAGAAAAGAGAGAGAAGTGGAACAGCAGAATCAACAGGAGAAGAGAGAGAGAGAGGTGATTCCTGGTGGTGGGAGGATAAACATGTTACATATCCTATTACATCATGAAATGCAAGTTTCACATGTTGAAGAGGAATTTTAATTAGCAAATGTGTAAATGTGTTAGTTACTCCATTCTGTCTCAGTACCTAAAATTGCTATTCACTGTTGAAAAGCATCTAGTGAATCCCTATAAAAGGGTAAATTGGTTTAGCACATCACAAGATGTAGTGGTTTATATCAGTTATATACAAAGGCACACTGCCAGCGCAGGTTCTGAAATGTGCACTGTCTGCATCATGTCCAAGATAGTCCTTCCTCAATGTCCCAGTTGAACACAGTCAGTGCTGAAGAAACCACACAAAGAGGATGTGGAACATGGAAGTACATTGCTGCTGTTTCTTAACACAGTTCTTAACCAAAAGATGTCTTACAGCTCTTCTTTACCTGACTCATCCAACAGGGTGTATCTTTTTTTTCAGAGCTCCATAGGTAGAATAAAAAATTATACTGAAGATACGAGTCATGGATAACATTTCTGCTAATGATACATTCTTCTTAAGATTTAGAAATTCAGTGTCCTGGATGTAAGATGTCCTGTACAGAAACAATGTGAGGTCTGGCCTGTCATTGCCAGCGAAGGGTGACTGCAGCTTTCTAGGATCTGGTCATTTGAGATTCTCCACAATCACAAAAGTTTCCAGTCATTTCCCTGGAAGATGTCTTGCTACTGTGTCTGGTGACCACAGCAGGAGAAGAACTATGAGCAGCTCCTGCAGTTAGTAGTTGGTTGTGTCACTGGTTAAGTAACAGTTCTGTGAGGAATGTCAGAGAACAGCAGTTGGTTTATTTCCTGTCTCACTTCATCTGGTGTTAAGTGTCCATTTCTTTCTTTGCAGAGCAGAGAGAGAAAACGATGCTTATGTCCTTTATTTAAGATCGAGATTCAGTTCAAAGAGAGCTGAACCCTGGTAACAACAGGGTTTTGTTCCTCCTCTCTCATCTTGTGTCTGGGCTTGCCCAAACCCTCAGTGGGATAATTTGGTTCCCTGAACTAGATGGATGCTTTCTTTTTTGCTGCATTGTTGGCTTGTTTGCTTTGTGTTCCTCTGGGTTACTGTTTTACTGTGTTAGTGAGTTAAATTGGCTCATAGAGGGCATTGACAGGCATCCAGAGGGAAACTGATTACCCAGCTAGGAGTGGAGCCACCCATTTCAGCAGCAGAAAATTTGCTTAATTGATTTTGCCTGTGTCTTGAAACAGCAGTTTATTCAAATTCTAGCAGTGATTTAAAAAATAAACTTATTTCCCTCCCTAAGATGAAAAAATAGATTTTCTGATTTGATGGGTGGTGGTGATTTGAGGCCTTTTGGTGTGTTTTTGGTTTTGACTGGTTTTTTGGGGGCTGTGGTTTGGTTTTTTGTTTATTTGTTCTGTTTTGGTGGATAATATCTGACATACTTGGTGATTAGTACCAGATGCTGCCTGGGTTCTCATATTGGACTGCATTTTTTAATTTTTATTTGCTCTTTTTTAATTTAATTCTCTTCCAAATTAGAACAGTGCTAGCTTATTTCCTTGTATTGATTTTTTTAAAATGTCTTTTTTCATAGAACAATTTGTTAGAACTAATTTCCATCCAGTTTTAGAGAGTGATATTGTTTTGCTCAGCCCACTTAGAAGAAGGAAGGAAAAGAATATCCTCATTGTTTTTCTGTATTTGGAAGGCTGGATACAGTTAATGTATGATGTTTGTTTCTTAACAGTTCCATCTTTTGCTTTAACAGAGGCTTACTGAGCATTGTGTTTTTCTGTGTGTTACGCAGAATGTATAAATTAAAAAGTTTAGTGCAACTAAATAATTATGGACTTAACTGTAATCAGGCTGTATGCTAGAGGAGGGGATACATTTAAGTCTTCAATAGTTCAGTAATAGTTTTAAAAAACAGAATGAAATTTTGTTGTCTGTCGTTTAGTTTAGAAAATCATCTACATGAGGGTCTTGTCTGATGCATCCTTTAACAGCTTTGTGATACATGAACTGCTACAGAGACAAAGTAAATCCTGTTTTTCAAGCAAACCCTATCAAAGTTTCATTATGCATAGTCATCGAGTGTTGTAAATTAGGTTCTTAACTAAAGAAACCAGATGTTTTGTGTGTCCTCAGGGTTTTTCACTAGTCCTGTGTTTGCACCATTTATAGGCAGCTGTGCAGAGGATGCTGGATCAAGCTGAAAGCCAGGTATGCTCAGAGACCTTTTGAAAAAGAACTGAAAAGTAATTTAATTTACATCCTGTGTTTGCCTTCTAGCATGCTGTCCATCTGCTCCTGAGAACCTAATGGCCTGAATAAATTTAATATATAGTGGCTTGCATGAGCTGTAAACAATTATTTACTGGGTGGAACATAATTAAGCATATTTCTGGCTGGTTGGTGGCAGTGCAGTTGTGCATGCTGATGACTGTTCAGGAGATGTAAGTCAAAATGAACCTGGAAATACTGCTGTGGGCTGTTAAAAAACGCTGTGCACAATGGTTTGTTTGTGAATTGGAATTCTAAATAGATCTGTCGGTCCTGGGTGGCAAGACAAACATGTCTTTTTAAGCAGATGGCAGGCTCTAAATAAGAGGATTCAGTGGTAGAGGAGAGCACAGATTCTTAAGGAAAAGAAAAAGGTAAAAAGGTGGGGGAAGGGAAAAGCTGGCTGTAAGATGCCTGGAAGAGCATGGGTCTCAAGCAGGCAGTGTTTAGCAAAGAAAACTGTAGTTTTCATTTGAATCATAGAGATTACCTTAAAGAATAATTTGGCTTTTTGTCTCTGCCATAAAGTTAAACTTGCAAAGATTCTTGCTCTGTTTAAACCACTGCACGAATCTGAAAAAGAAGTTTTAACCTAGTTAATCCATTGTGTGTTGCTCACCATAGCTACGTTGGAGTTACTTTCAGGTCCAAATCATGTTTAAACAGTTCTTTAGATAGCCAATCTAACTCTGTTTCATAATACAGGTAGAAAAATCATCTGAACTGCTCCTTGCCCAGAGCTCAAGATGTATTATCAGCCATGTCTGCAAAGGAGTAGGCAGAAATGTGGTTATGTTAGAGACTGCATTATAGTATCAGTTCAGGGTTCAGTTACTGCTAAAGTAACAGTGCTGTTCAGATGAGAGACAATTACAGCTCCAAGTCATGAACAGAACTGGTAGCAGGGTCAAATGCTGCTGTAAATAAACAGTTTTCAGTTGATTTAAAATGAAAACAGGCCACTCAGCTTTGCAGATTGTTTGGTTAGAATGAAAATTCCCTTTCTTAAATGTGTGTCTTGGTTGTCAAGGCTTGCAATTTGGTAAGCCCATTTTGAATTATAGAATCTTAATGGTCCAAGATGATCAATGTGGACACTTTCTGTGGTTTCTTTTCAGTGCTAACTATAAATTTATTTTTTTTAATTCTGGCCTTTAGCAGGTTACTTTTATTTTAGGCTTTTCTAAATGCACAAAACAGTGCTAATGCTAAGCTTGCTGAGCTTTGAGCTGTTGCTCTAACAAGTATATAGTTCTGTCTTTCTCCCAGGTTGTGGTGATTTTGGCTGGTTAATGTTCTTCATGGGGACCATTATGGGGCTGTGTTTTGCATTTGCACTGAAAATGAGGTTGATAATATAGAGATGTTTTTGTTATTGCTGAGCAGGGCTTGCCTGCTGACGAGGAATTTGGGGATGGATGGGAAATTGGGAGGAGACACAACTGGGGCAGGTGACCCAAACTGACCAAAGGGATATTACAGACCATATGACATCATGCTCAGAATATAAAGCTGGGGAGAAGAAGAAAGGGAGGATGTTTGGAGTGGTGGTTTTTGTCTTCCCAAGTAACTATTAATGTGTTAGGGCCCTGCTCTCCTGGAGGTGGCCTGTCCATGGGAAGCAGTGAATTAATTCCTTGTTTTGCTCTGCATGTGTGCATACCTTTTGCTTTCCCTGTTAAACTGTCTTTATCCCAACACACGGGTTTTTTATGGCTTTTACTGTTCCAACTCTCTCCCTGATCCCACTGCTGGGGCAGTGAGTGAGCTGCTGCATGGGGCTTGGTTGCTGACTGGGGCTAAACCATGACAGTTTATAAAGTGAGACTCTAGACACTGGGCAGCTTTGAAAACAGTTCTTTAAATAGCTTCAGCTTGTCTTGTAGCAATACAGGGCTCATAATTGCACATGGACTCGGTAGTTAGTTTGATTTTTGACATTCCCTTTCTTTATTGTTTTCTAACTTCTGTGTATTTTAATGTTTTTTCCACAGCTGGAGAATGGTGTGAGTTGGCATAACCCAGAGCCCCCAGAGAATCTGGGAACGGAGAAGGATAGAGCAAATTGCCCCTTCTATATTAAAACTGGCTCCTGCCGATTTGGAGACAGGTAATCAATTGAGTATTTGCCAGCACAGAAGTGTTTTGGGGAGGCAACTTCATTAGGTCATAAGCAAACTGAAGATAAACTGCTGTATGAAATACTTGCATGTATTTGGATGTGGAGAGCAGAAGTGTTGCCTGGCTGGAATTGAGCTATGTATTGTTATGGCATATTACTGATGGTGCATTCTGCTTATTTTGGTCAGACTGAGTTTTCCTTAGCTCTTGACACATGCACAGAATATGTTTGGTTTGTTATTAGTACAGGCCTGAAATGGGAGATACTGGTTTTTATGTCTAATTTGCATATGCTGCACTGTGTAAAAGATAAAACCAAATCTCAAATGGACTAAAGCAAGTTAAGGTAAATCTACATAGTTGGGAAAGCTTCCAGAATTCTTACTGTTTAAATAGGTGATACATTTGTTCTTAATTCTTGTACATTGATAGGGTGCCCAACCTTAGGAGGGAAGTATAGTAAAAGGCAAGAGCAGAGAAGGACAAGATGATGAGAGATGAGCAACAGCTCTGTAGGAGAAGTGGCTGATGACTCTGCTTTCAAAGAGGGGATGGAAGAGGGCTGTGGTAGATGAACAGGAAACCCATGAGTAAGATGGGAAGGATTATCTGCAGTTTAATCAGGGAGCTCTGAGTGTTTACTAGCTTTAAAAAAGAAAGGAATTTCTCATATGAAACAAATGGCAAAACTTGTTGCCAGAGGACATAGAGAAAGCCAAAAGTATAAACAGGTTCATGGAGTTCACGCGTTCATTGGTGAGCAGTAACAGTGATGACACAAATGCAGCATCTGACTAGAAAATCCTTGATTTTTTTTTTTTTGTGTTAAGGAGGAAAAAGAGCTTACCAGGGAAGGACTTTGATATTTATTTCTTGTATCTTCAGCATAAACTACTGAGGCTATTTTACTAACTTGTATCACTGAAACGTATGTGGTCCAGTTATCATAATTTTCTTTATTTTAGGAGTAATTTGTTTCAGTGTGATGTATGTTGTGGATAATTATGTGATAACTATATGAAAGCTTCAAGTCCACATCTCTTCCTATTCTGAAATGTGTATTGAATTCCATAATAAAAGTTTGGCCAGCTATTTCACAGCAGACAGCATTTTTGCTTTTCAAATGTCTAGGTCTTTGTAATCTTTGCAGCATTTTTGTTTCAATGGTCTTTAATGGAGGTAATCTCCATGGATTATTTATAGATTGCATAGAATTCAGTTTTTATTTGAACTGTGAATAACCCTTGGAAAATACCGAGAAACATCATATTCTGCCCTTCTTCTTTCACCCATAGCTGTTGATCTCAGCTACCTGTCCTTCATCTTCCTCCTTTCTCCTCACATACCTTCTTCCTCCCTGTTCTGGTCATTTTAACCTCTGGTGCTGTCTGCAAGTTGAAGGACAGGTACAGTTAGGGTAAGGACCGGGAAGATAAGTTGGAAGCAGTTGGGAAAAATGAAGAGAAAATGTTACTAATAAATAATTATGGAATCTTCTCAAAGCTCACTATGTCTTAAAGAAGCTAAGACTGAGTTCACTGCTAACAATTTCCTCAGTAATTCAAACCCTTATATTTTGCAGTAATACTGGATTTTTGAGTCATTCATCTTCCTTGGCATTTCTTTTGTTCTATCATGTGCTGTATTCATTTTGTGTACAGACAGTGTTGGTTGGGTTTAGTGCTTTGAGTTCTATTATCCAAATTGAACAGCAAAAGGAGGCAGCTTCTAAAATGTAAAAAATAAATGATCATCAAAATAATTGTCTCTTGTTGTAGTTTTGGGTTTGGAGATTGTGTGTTTTTGTTGTTTGTTGAAGTCTAAGGTGAGAGTCAATTTCTGACTGACTTGCTGCAGAAAGAAACTTCCTAGCTGAAGTGGAGGTTGTAAGTGCCCATTTGAGACCTGACCTCCCTGCAGTTTGTCTGTGCTGTGCCAGTGCTAGATGAAGAGAGCAGACTAGTATGGATGTTTTTGTGATCATGTCATGAAAAGGAGTGTGTGACCTAGTTGCTTGGGGAAGTATGAAATGGAGTTCATAAAGCACAGTGAAATAAACATGGAGGCAGACGTCTTACCAGATATAAAGGTGTCTGGGGGAGAACTGTTTTTCAGCATGTGAGGGAGATAGCCTGAATATGATGGATGGTGAGGGAGACCTAATACTTTGCTGGCTGCCAAGAAGATGCAGATTAAGATAAGACTTAGAAGAATTTTTTCTTTTTTTTTTGTTTTTTTTTTTTTTTTGAGAAATGGAAAAATACCAGTCTTACCCAACTGCAAGTCTAAACATGCTGTCCTTCCCTCACTCCTTCTCTCCACCCAATATGATGAGAACAACTTTAGTTGTTCAGTTTGCAAAGAGAGCAGGGACTTGCTTTAAAATGAATTTGTAGAAAGCCTACTGGCAATCTTTTAAGCCCAGCAGAAATTGGGAACACATTTAATCCTATTAGCCTAAAAGAAATTGCTTCAGCTCTCACTGTGACACTGGTATCTATAGCTTTTGTAGATGTGCTTTCTTAAGCAAGAGTGCATTTGTGCATGGCAGGAAGCATTAAGATTACGTGCAAACTCACTCCTAAAGATTTGTTGTACTAATTGAAATATGCTGATCTCTCACTAGTGGCTTTTCTCTTATAACTGTAACTGAAAATGGCCAGAAGCTTCAACAAGTGCCAATCTTTCCACTTTCTTCACTACAACTGTACAGGTGTTCTCGCAAGCATAACTACCCAACATCCAGCAAGACACTGCTGGTCCGAGGGATGTTCATTACCTTTGGCATGGAGCAGTGCCGGAGGGATGACTATGACACAGATGCAAGCCTGGAGTACAGTGATGAGGAGACCTACCAGCAGTTCCTGGAGTTCTACGAGGATGTGCTCCCTGAATTTCAGAACGTGGGGAAGGTTGTTCAATTCAAGGTATTCATCCAAGGGCAGTTTAGGAGCCTGAAGAGAAATGCTGTCCAGCACGCCCTGGCTAAATCCTGTGTGCAGTGTCCTTACAGCAAACTGCATCTCTCATGTCACCTGTAAACCTGTCACTGCTGTTACAGAGCACTGTCTTACTGTGGGTGAATCTTCTTTCACATTCCCCTGAACTATTATAAAAGCTTGTGCTTTTATACTGCAAGTTATTCACACTGCTCAGAAGTGCACTTACCTCACAATTCTTTCTCTACTTATCCTGTGCTAAGCCCCAGAAGGTCCACTGAAATGGTTAGACAATATAGATACATCTGAGCTACTGTATTTGTACCTAAGGAATGAAATAGTGGGGATATGAAATGTATTTGCAGTGTACACCCAAACAATGTCATTTTAGGACTGGCTGGATAAAATAAAATCAAATTCCAATGAACTGAAAAGCTAGTAGATATTACAATAGGAAGATTTATAAAAAGGTAAGTTACATAAATGGTGTTGAGATTTGTCATCCATCCTTAGTTTGTGCATTTGGTTTGCTGAATGTTTTGTACTGAAGTTTTCCCATTTATTTTGTGATTTCTTATGGGCAAAAAGAGGACTCTGTAAATGGAGACCTCACAGGTGTGTGTTAACAGTCCCATGTTGCCCCAAAATATGCAGCTTGGATGGTGAAATCTCCTTGTTCCAGAATCTATTGCAGCATCCCTTTCTGCTTGCCATTCCTGAAAGTTTTCTTGCAGTCACCAGAAGGCACACGTTGCTTTTTCTCCTTTTGTTTCCATCTACTGACAGCTGCCTCAGGACTGAGATGGTATTAGCATTTCAAACAAGAGGAAAGTAAGAAAGAGTGAATTTTCAATAGTTATATAACGAGCTTTATAGGTAAGAAACCTCCACTTGTGTGAAGGAGTATCCTCTCCATATTTTGACTCATGAGATATCAGAAAGCTGTGCTGTGTGCTAGAAGATGGGATGTAGATTCCCTATGGAGCACGGGCTGAAATATCTTACCAGCAGAGTCAGGTCCTTGGCTTTGTATTGTTGTTCTGTGCAGCTGTGCTAATCTGCACCTGCTTGGGTCCTTGTGACTGCTACTGTGGCATTCCTTGGCTTCCAAGGCAATTGTGCAAATGAAAGGTGAATTTCATGGACGTTTTCATTACACTAGAGGTGCTTCACAATGGTGTATTGGCTGCAGGGATCTGCACTCAGCTTGTGAGTGAGCTGACTCTCTGTGACCGTTTAGAATCAGATTATCTACACCTCTCTTTCAGCTGACTTCCTTTTAGAGTATAGCCCAAGGTTTTATTCTTGCTGTTTTTTCTGGGAAGCTGCTCTAGAATCTGGAAGACCCTGACAAAACACTCTTTTTTTCTTAACCAAAAATGTCTACACCGAAATCATTCTCACATGTTCTTTTGTTGTCATTGTTTATCTCAAATAGTTTGACTCCTTATCCTGTAATATTTAATTGCACAACTGCTTGTTGTTGTAACTGAAGCCCTTTGCTGATCCCGTGCACAAAGAGGCATTTCCTGAGGGTCAGTCAGGGTTCAGAGATGAAAGGAGCCATTAGCCCTGTTTTTGCAGATATTACAAGAGGCCTGGGGGCAATAGAGGCTGGGATCACAGTTCTGCCCTGGAGAACTGGGTTCCACCTGCTTGGGCCTGCCTGTCTTGGAATCTTTTGTGACTAGCTGCAAGCTTTCAGAAAGTTAATTTGTGCATCTTTTGAGAGCTTTAGATATACTTTGAATGCTAAATCATTATGAAAAAAGGTTTTTCAGAACTGTATGGTGAAAGCTGGTGACTTCAGCTTTTCCAACTCATCTCACGGGGGTTTTGTGAAGGCAAACTGCTTTAAAGAGTCTCTCCCTGCAATGAATCCCTTGTTTCCACACGAGGATACTACAGAGCAGGATTTGGCTGTTGCACGGTAGGGTTGGCCCACCCAAATGCAAGACAATGGAGTACAAGCTGTCTTGTGGACTAACTGAAGCCCAAGTCCAAGAGTTAATCAAAGCATAATGCTGGAAACAGTCAAACATAAGCCAGAAAGAATTTGTTTATTTTTGGCTAAAACTAAGTGTTCAGAAGAAAATGACATATAAGTTGATATCAGTGAGCTGTCAGAAATGAATGACCCATCTCAGAATACACGAGCTGCTGTACAGCATAAACCTTGCACTGCACTAACTCCATGTTTCCATCCCCTTAGGTCAGCTGCAACTATGAACCTCACCTGCGAGGAAATGTGTATGTCCAGTACCAGTCGTAAGTACTCGCAGTCTTACTAAGTGTTACAACTGAATTCCAAAGTTGAGTAATGAACGAGGAGTGTTTGTATAATCCCTGCGATTCATTCTCATACCATGTAGTGGGAGCCCCAAATTGTTAAGTGATGTCTGAAATGATTAGTGATGGTAATGCTGTGTGTCATTTTTACTTTTTAAAGGGAGAAGGACTGTCAGGCAGCTCTGGCTCTGTTCAGTGGACGATGGTATGCAGGCAGACAGCTTCATTGCGAATTCTGTCCTGTGACAAGGTGGAAAACTGCTATTTGTGGTGAGTCATATAAACACTTGGAAAATAGAATGAGTGTTATTGAAAGAGTACTTATGGAAGTGAAAAAGAAGGATTAGTCTGTAGCTTTCAGATCTGCCTAATGTTGTAGTTCATTTCCATTTGGAAGACAAATGTACTAACTTGCTTGTGCAGATCCAGGAAAGAAAGGGAATATGATACCATGTCACAAGTGTCTGAATTGTTCTCATGGATTCCCCTTGGACTGGAAAAGGTGGCTTGGATTCTAACTTTGGAAATAGTAATCTTAAAATGAAACTACAGGAAGTACTAATTTATCTCTTGAAAAGGAACAGCAGTTTCTGAACTATCAACAGTTGTTACCAGTAACCATCATATTTGACTTATCATTATTAGATTAAGGTAAAGGAAATTTAATGGAATTAAATGAAAAATTAAATTTGTTTTAAGCTAAAACCAAACCTTCTATTAAAAAGTTAATTCCAAGCAAAATACACAATGAAAATTAATCTTGTGTGAATTAAATTGATCGGTGGTTAGATGCATGTTTTTCTGTTTGGAGAAGCACAAATCAGTTTACTAAGTTTCTTCCCAGTAGATACATAATGAAGAAAGAGATTTAACGGCTCTGGTTCATGAAAAAGCAAACATTAATCTGTTGCAGGCTTATTTGAAAGGCAGAAGTGTCCAAGAGGGAAACACTGCAACTTTCTTCATGTATTCAAAAACCCAAACAATGAGTTTTGGGAGGCCAACAGAGACATACGTATTTCTCCTGAACGGACTAATCAGTCATCTAAAAACTCTGAAAGGAGAAACAGATCAAGTCATCGGGATGACTATTACAGCCGGTCAAGGAGAAGGGGCAGCCCGAGCCCAGATCATTCTTACCGGAGAAATGGGGAATCCGAGAGAAAAAAGAATCGCCGCAAAAACAAGAGGCGGCGCCGCTCGGGGAGGTCGAGGAGTCGAGAGAGGAGGAGGTCTCACAGCAGGGGGAGGAAGAGGAGAGGCCGCAGTCGCAGCAGAAGTCACAGTCGAACACGCAGTAGAAGCAGAAGCCGGAGTTCCTCTCGATCCAGGAGCAGGGGTAAAAAGAGATCGAGCAGCAGAGGAAAAAATAGTGAAACTCCCAAAACAAAGTGAGATTTACTTTTAGAAACCGCTAATTGGTCAAAAATAGAGTTGACAATGAAGTCTTTACAGTAGGGCACCAGGTATATTTGAGTTTCAAATAAAGTGTTCTTGCACATTAAAATGTTTCTTCCTAATAAAGGAACCTAGTTTATTGTGTGCTAAGCTTCAGAAACTTGAAAGTTTTAAGTCCTATAGAAGGTGTGAATGTCAAGTACTGTAGCTACTCTGTCCCTCTGAACTGCTGCAACACCTGGATACACACTGAGTACAAGTAGAGAAGTAAAGCCTCTTTGGTATATGCTTATTTCTGTTCTGTGTGTGTCGTGTTTCCTGTCCCTGTAGGGAGTTAGTACAGAACAGCCAGTGTGCAGTGAATTCACACCCCGGCACACTGCAGACTGAGGTCTGTCTAGACAACTGCCATTTGTATTTTTCATCTGTTTCTGGGAAATCTCTTTGTAAACAAAAGTAAAGATAATCGTTTTATGAGTTTGAGAAAAGGGATCTCAAAGACATCACTGTTTGATTGTACAATACTTGCCCAGTAGGAGCTTTATGGTCATGAGTGTTGGATTTTTCTCTCTCCCCTGACTAAGCTGCTGAGCTAATTGCCTGTTGGATTGCAGTAGACTAAAACCAAGTAGGAAGTACACAGAGAAACAATCAGTTTATTCAGTACCTTAATCCCCAAGTAAGAGTGGAGACCGTGCAACTGTAATCCTTCAGTGAGGATAGAAAATACTTCGCATACCTCTTGTTTGCACACCATTTGTAGGTGAAAACAACTTGCCTAACCTGTGCTGGAGGGGTGGAAAGTGTCTCATCTGGGCACCAAAGACGCCAACGTGATTGTGAAGGCTCAATCAAGATAGTTGCAGAGTGGCTTAAGAAGCAGAAGGTTTTATACGCAAAAGAATAGTTTTTTGTTTTTGGGAGAGGAAGGCTTGACTTTTTAGGATTTTTAGGCTTATTTTACAAACAGTTTTAAGCATCCTACTGCCTCGCTTTCCTACGGGCAAGGTGGAGAGTAGGATACATAAAAATGGAATTACTGGAACAAAGACTTTGAAATGACAGCTATATTAGCAAAGTACCTGTAGTTAAATAAACCCTTACAAATATTTTTTCACTTTTAAATGAAAGATTTGTGCTGTTAGATGCACTGTACTTCATACAGCTTAACTTCAGGTATTTAACTTGGGGACCTTGGTGTCCTCAGATATTTTGAAAGAGCAGTTTGTGGCACTGAAGGTGTAGTGCCCTAAATGGTCTGCAGAGATACCTCCCTCTTTTTAGCCTTTCCAAAGGACTTGGGCTTCTGCCTTTAGGGTACAGACCCTCTGGGTTAGAAACCTAAAGTAGACGTGAGGTGCTCCCAAACAGGAATTCATTAAGATTCCAGGGATACAACATGAACTACCATAGAAAATTTGATTATCCAAACTTTACCAATAGCATTCCTCACAGCAAGAACATTTTTCCCCCAGAATAGTTGAGTGAGTGAACATTGGTTCTGGATATAATATATATATTTTTGCTTTTCTAAATGCATACTGCACCTAGCATGCTGTTTATACATTTTTCCTCCTTTCTTCATGTGTACCTGTTGTCCAATATAGAGTAATACAACAAAAGTGCTATATATTGATGTTCAGTTCAAACTCAGTTTTCACTATATATTGTCATAACTGTAGGCAGAGCTGTAGCTTAGTTAATTTGATTAAATGTTTTAGTTATTAACAGATGTAGGAATTGTAATTTAATAGCATAACTTTTGAAATAATAACTTTGTTTGAAAGGTGTATTTCAAAGGATAGACAGCACTAATTTTAAACTCCGTTCGAGAAATTTGTGACCACCAGTTTCTGACTAGACCTTACAGACACGTTTTCCCTGAGGTTTCTATTTTTTTTATAGCTGCTCCATTGTCCTGGTGGTCACTTGCACAGCATGTGGCGAACTCTGGTTCAGTTCCCTGGAGCAGAACTGAACTGGCATCTCCTGCATGCAGAGATGCCACCAGCAGGCCATAACATCTTCCTTTCCCTGGGGCTGCCTGGTGGTGCTGAACCAGCCTGCTGGCCAAGGCTCTCCAGTGGGAGAGCTGGCCGGTGCTGTCTGCAGATGCCGTGCATCCCCTGTCATGGAGCCGGCTGTCATGGAGCATCATCTGAGCAAAATCAGTTATTGAGCTCAAGAAGTGGTGGAGGGGGTGGTGGGAACCTCTGACCCATTGGGTGAAATAAGCAAATCAGACCTTTGTGGGATTAGAAACTAAGTACCAACTAACACCCATGTGAGAATTCCACAGGTAATTAGGCTCCTTGTCCCCACAGGTTTATTACGGCATCTGGGAAGCTGAGTGACTGGATTTTTTTTTTAAAAAAAAGGTTCTTGTAATTAAAAGAAAGAGACTTGTTCAGAGATGCATGTAAAAATTTAAATATACTTTATTTCTGCTACTACAATGGCTGAAGCTTCAGCTTGTTTTTCTTGAGGTATGGACCCAACTCTGCTGGCTGTGCCTATGCAGTGTAGGACTGGTAGCTGTGATTACTGTTCACTTTCACCCACAGTCTGTTTATTACACGGAATTTAAGTGCTGTAGATCTGACATCTAGCTTGCATTTGTTAGCATGAAACCTGGGATTCAACCAGTTTTCTAACTTCAGAGTTCATATTTTTTGGTATTGTTTCTCTACTTCATAACCTTAAGTAGTGTTATATGCATGGTTTTGTGTTTCTTTATTATTAGCTGAGTGAGCTATTTATTCTGGAGAGACAAACAGACTAGAAGTTTTTTAATATTAAGCTTAATTATTTTCATTCCCAAAGGAGAGAAGCCCTAGAAAAACACAGAAAGGATTTAAATTTGTCAGAAATAGCTGTTCCCATTGCATGTTATTCTGCATATTCCACTGGAAAGGACCTTATAAAGTGAATTAATATTGGCCAAGTTTTGTTTTGTCTTCAATGACAGCTTTCAAAATACTTTTTTTCAGTTGTGAATTCTGCAGGGATCATGAAGGTGCTTTGGAGAGGTTTTGAGAGCAGGTGTTTACACAGAGGTTCAGGGAGGCAGTGCCAGGGGCTGCCCAACAGCCCATTTTAGTCAGGATGGGGGGGGAGCAGGTGCTGCTCCTGGCTGTTTGTGGGAGGACCAACAGCCCTGCCAGGAAGCAAGGCTGCCCTGTTCCTGTGGCACAAGGGTGAGTGGAAGTGTGGTGGCAGCTCCCATAGGCACAGGCACTGTTGCTGCCCAGCAGAACGAAGGCATCAGGGAGCTGGGCTTGCCCCCGGCAGCAGAGTGCCTTCCCTCCAGTTGTAGTTGTGGGCACCTCTGTGGGATTCCATTCCCTGTCTGTCTGTCCAGAGTAGCAAAGCCCCATGACAGGGTGAGGAGGGGTAGCATATGTTTGTGTTGGATGCATCCCATTTCTTATGGAAGGGGAACAAGCATACCTGAAAAGGCCTTCCCTCTCTGGTCCCTTCCACTGCACATAGGGCACATCATCCAAAATGCATCCCAAGTGCCTCCTCTCCCAGCTTTATGCCCTGTGATGGCAGCATGGCTGTCTTGGATCCAGTTTTGCATTAACATATTCAATGTATCAGAAACTGCCCTCAAGCGAATCAGTGACATTCCTGTGTGCTAAATAACTTGGGTTTTTTTCTAAAGACATGCAAGAGCCTGCTCAAAGGTGCTATTGCTTCCTGTCCTGGATCAGCACCTCTTACAAAACATGAAAGTCTATGCTAGTCAATAACCTAAAGGCTTAATTTACTTTCTTATATCATCTAAAGAGTGCAGCTCATTTTGCTTTCACTGTGACTAAAATAATCCCCCATGTATGAGCTGAATTTGGTATCTATGGTTAAAAATCAAAAATGATGTAACATTGACAGGTAACACTTTGTCAAGCTGTGAGACAGACTGCAAAGCAAGCTGTACAAGCATAATCCATGGCACATGGTTAACTCCACAGAGGCAGCCACAAGGTGACCATCATTGTGGCTGTAACCCAAAAAGAACAGCAGATATTTAGGAAGGCCTCTTCAAGTAAAAGACTTAAGTCAGTGGTTGAAGACACTCAAGCCAACAATCAACTTGCCTAAACAATCCAGAAAGGCCTAATTGATTTTTTAGCTCCCTCCCAAGACAGAAAATTCAAGAAACAAAATCGTATTTCAAATTAATTTCAGAAATGCCCAAAGATGGTAAGTTTTCCCCATGCTTTTGCTGATAACATCAACCAGTTCAGTTCTTGTAGAAAGTGGAGAACAGAATCATCTGAGAAATTTTTGATTGAGACCACAGTTGTGAATGTTGTATTGACTTGCTCAGAACTCCACAAAAAGGAACTGAATATTCAGTCTGTGTTACCCAGAACTCTGTCTCAATGTGGTTTAATTTACAAAATAAGTGGTACTACCCTATCAATTTAACATCCAATTTAATAAATTTCACGTTTAATATGGTAAGCCTTCCAAAAACTTGCTAATTTATTGCTTTCTGTACAATTTAAATGGATGTAAATAACTATTCTTGGACACAGTATACTCAACGCTTTTTAATGAAGTGCTCAAGAACAGATTAAGCACTGTAATAAAATTTCCTGGTTTTTTTTTTAATCCAGCACAGAGTAGCCTCTTTTTTCCTCTCCAGACACCAACATTTAAATTACATAAAAACACACAGCAGTGGTGTAAAAATGGACATTTATTACAACTAAACCAATGTGACAGACAGAGGTCAAACGGTTTGTCACAACCACAATAAAGCTTAATCCAGCCAAGCACATACAAGTGACAGTGTAAACTTTAAAAACATGTTTAATACATATAAAATTGCTTCTGGTTTGACTTAAGTGGTAAAATTACTTTCAATCTCACAGGGTCATTCCACTACTACTTTACCCTCATCTATCCCTGCCCACTGCAGTGCAGAAAATGCCCTAGGACAAAAATGGTCTCCAGCAATCTGCAATCTCTAGGTGTAAATCCTATAATAGACATAAGTAGATAAATTCCAATGCCTTGAGTTCACAGACACCACCTCAGCACTGCCACAGGAGGGGCACACAGAGCCCTGTCCCGCCCTTCTGTTGCCACAAGCATTTATGCTGGGGTCTGGATGAGGAACCTGGGAAGTGGTAACACTGTCCTTTTTCTGACGGGTACCACTCAACCAGCTGACCACCAAAGGGCTGCTGCCAGCAGCACTGCCACAGCCAGGCTTCGTGAAAACATGGCCCTACTCAGGTGAACAAGCCGCAACTCCTAGAGTGAGGTTCCTTTGAAGGCAAGGGACAACCCTGCCTCTTTGAGGACCATGCAGACATCCAGGAGAACCTGGCAACTCCCAAGTGCAGCATTACCTCCTCAAAACCACACATGAATCAGATTTCCTCAAGTGAAACAGGTTTAAGTTTATAACTGCTGAAAGTCTGCTTGAAGTGTGAACATATTACTGGGTATCAGTTTACATGATTTGCAATGAATATACTATATAAATCTAATATTTAAGAGCTCTCACTGCAAATTAGTTGGTTCAACTGTACATCATGCAGGAGTTTCATAAGGGATATATCACATGATTATGGAGTAAATCAAGAAAATCAGTTAAATTACATTGACACTTAGTGTGGCATTTTTTTTCCTAAAAGTACCTATACACCTATTGAAGCATAACTGTAAACACCAATAAATACAAATTAATTGGTAGACTTTGAAAGAAAAAAAAATAGTCCCTTTTGTAAAGCTCCTTCTTTCCCCTCTGATAATATCCAGTTTTCATCATGCAGCCCTCTAGTCAGTCAGAAAGCTGACCTCCTTCCTGGGTCAAAGCAAGCTAATTTCAGACCTAGAAACAGCTCCCTTATTTGGTCTGGATCTTTTTCCTTTTTTCCTACATGCATTATCTTTTGAGTATAGTAACTTGCACAGTTTTGCTCAAGGTAGCTACATGAAAATACACCTTCATGTCTAGTGCGTTAATCAGTTTGCAGTTTTCTTGCAAAAAGCAGTTATCACCTTAACAGTTTTCACCAGTTTGATATGCAGATCCTGGCAGGATTCTTTGGTATAATGATGAATTCAGTAGTAAACAGATATTTCCACTCTTTATGCAACAACTGAAACAAGCAGAATTATCACAAGTGATGACTAAAATGTAGATGAACAAATTCTTTGGTTGCATAAACACAATTTCTACACCATAATATTTCATATTTGGAGTTCTCCGTGTAGTTTCTTCTCATGTAGATATGCTATACTATGTCATAATAATACATTTACTTCCTGAAGTCAAGTTTCCTTATAAAAAACAGGACACTTATCGAAGTCAAATGCAATTTTCCTATAAATGCAGTGAAGGGAGATACTGAGTCAATTTAAATCTAATTCCCTTTCATTTATAAATTTTTAACTTGTTTCTTTTTCCCTTTTCAAAAAGACATTTGTTTTTTTTTGTAGGCCCAAATGAAGCAGCTTAGCAAAACAGTAATACTGACAAACAGCATCTTACACCATTAGCTAAACATTACAATGAAGGCAGTGAACATTTACAGTATGAAACACTGAGATGGTATCAGCTGAAGTGAAGACTTATGTCAATCCAATTTCTTCAAGTACACTACGTGGGGTCTCTGCTTCCTACGGAGGGAAAATGTGAGACAGTAGTAAATGAACCCTGTGTTTCTATTGAGCTGCACTGAATATGGGTTAGTATGGAAGATACTGAATTAAAAAAAGCTGAGAGACATGGAAAACATAGAAAGTAATGCAGTTTGCAAACATGGTATTAGCTGCACTTTCACAGCGCTGTTAATTAGATTGTCATGGTTCACAGGAATAGCTGGTAGATTTTATTGCCCTTAAGCGTAATAAAAATAAAACAATTCAAATGTACCAGCAGGGAACAAATCACAACCAAGCAACAGAGACAGCAACTGGGGGGCATGGGGAAGCATCTTGCAATGGAGTCAAGTGATTTTTGTGAATTGTTTCACAGGTCTCAAAAATCTGTTAGGGAAGAATGAATACATGGATGAATGAAACTGATGCAATGAAGATACAGTATCCCCTAAGCTCTTTACAAAAAGTCTGGGCTTTTTAACATGCTTAAACCATAAAGACAGGTCACGGTACCTTGGTGCGCCTGGTACCCTGTCAGATAGCAGAGAAATTTTTAAGACAGGAATTTTATTATTCCACACCAGGCGTAAAGTTTTAGGTTAACTCTAATTTTAAAATGCTTTCTTTAAATTCAGAGCAGTTTGTTTAATACCAAATTCCAAAGGATTATCATGAGTTTTGTATTCATTATTTTCATAGCATCTGAATAGAAATAGTTTAAACTAGAAATATTAGGCTGACCTTTTCTATAATTATTGACAATGTCATAGTAAATAAAAGGGGATACTGTGTCCATATGGAAACAAACAGCTTTAATAATGAGAATATGAATAAACTTACTTTAGCATCCTAAAACAAGACATGTCATGCAGCAGAAAAAAAGGCAGATAACAGTTAAGGCAGCCAACAAATTACTTTTCAGCTCTTTGTAAATATTTATTAGAAAAAAGTTGTCAGTAAAATACATAATTAAACACCTCGAATCTTGCAAGCAACATTAGAACATTGTCTCTATCAACCTTGACTTTGTAGTAAACTTGATCATTTGTGCTATCCTTATTCAGTACATGTATAAGGCAATTCAGCAGTGAGGGAACAAGCCATGGTGCTTTAAAAGCAAGTTCATTTAAAAGCCAGTGAGAGCTTGGAACAGGCCTCCTCTGAACACTTTTATATGGCTTCCAAAATCCAGTAGCAAGGAAGAAATTGCAAGAAAAAAGTGAGTTGCATCTGAAAACAAGATACTTGGTGTATTAAAGAGGTAATGGTCACTTGTTTGTTTTTATCCTCACTGATGCAGTATTTAAATATTCTTAGAACTGCAGTGACCTCAATAAAGCCACACAGGATGGCAGGATTAAAGATTTACATGTGTATTTTAACACAAATCCTCCAAAAGAAGACATTGATTGAAGAAATTTCTATGTAGTATTTTTAATATATCCCATTACATTATATTCCCAGATTACTTTGTGGCTTTCATTTTAGAAGACACAATCCATCAATATAAGGCACTTTATTCAAGAAATCCTACATTGTTACCTAAATATGGCAACAGAATTTAAAAGTATTCTAACGGAACATAACTTCTCAAGCATTTCAGGGTCTTAAAAATATTTGTAATAAATCCATTTTTGAGTTTTAAATTGATTAGACAGCAGGGGACACAGAGCTACTCAGGTGAAACAGCATATTTATAAAGTTGCCTGCAAAGGTTCTCAGTAGCTATGAAGAAATACACAGCACTGCTGCTGCTGTCTTTAGAGCAGTTTAGTATTGTTGACTTCACTGCCAATTCAAAGTTGCAGGTTATTTTCTTCAAGTAAATCATGGTCATTGGCTAATAATTTAAAGCAACCCATTTCAAGAACACTGGCTACCTGTCCACAGATACCTCACCTGTAAAACTCAGTAACATTTTAGTCTTTTTAATGCCACAGCAGTGACCTAGAGGCAGGAACACCTTCTGATGAGCTCATCAACAATATAATCTCAAGGAATAATTAGAGGCTAATGTGTTTTGTTAGAGGAATAATTTCATCAATTATGATTAAGAAACAAACAGAATGAATTATATTGTGTTAACATTATTTGTTTTAGCAAGTGTCAAACATTTTATCCAATTCTTACGAAAAATGTTCTTCAGTATTACACACTACCTGCAGCTCAGAATCACCCAAGGCAAACAATGCAAATTTGAAATATCAGAACACGGATGAGGGAAAAAGTCATTCACATGAGACAGAAGTGCATGCAATACTTTATTTCAAACATGCCAGAAAAGCTAATTCATTACCTAGTCATTTAGAAGCAAGCAGCTGTATACAGATAACAAGAAAAACAGCATCTCATTACAGCTCAATGCACAGCATTTTAAGCCAACAGGCATGAAATAATGCAGGCTAAAGCAGCATTAACCAGACATCCGAACACTTTGTTAATGGCTTAGACAAAAAAAAGGCAAACTTGGAAATGGAAAACCACTCCTATGATCTTGTTTTCTAAGATTTCTGAATGCTGCAAATCCAATACAAATCTTTTTTCTAATCCCCTAAATCTCTCATTTTTGTCAGTTTAACATTCGGAAGCTAGTGCATTACCACATATAGAACTAGCTGTGTTTCATCTCAGTAATCAGCTCCTTGTTAATTACACTAAAACAATTTTTGAAACCAGGACCGGTTTTAGATTACAAACGGAGGATGCAATATGTGGCTTCTCCCTCTGCCCACTTTTCAACTGAATGCACTTATGTTCACTGTCGTGGCAGTTCTTGGATACAAAAGGCAGCCTGCACTCCAATCTGGAAACGTCAATTGAAGAAGAAATATTTCAAGTATACTGTTAATAGAATTATATCTTTCCAACTTTAACCATTAATGGTTGGACTCAATGAACTCGGAGGTCTTTTCTAACTTTAATGATGCTAAGATTCTATTATTCATTCAGAAAGCAATGATCTTGTTCTCATCTTCAATGGCAACAATTGTTCAACTACTTACAACAGTGTTTTGAACATTTAAATACCAATGTTCTAAATGCAGATTTATCCACGTCATACTCTTTGACCTAATCCATTCTGCCTTCCTCCTCTTTCTAAGGTCTGTCACCCTATTGCACCAGTCTTCAGAAAAGAGTATTGGTATTTGCACCTTTAATTAAGATGCATGATCTGTGTAAAACTGTGTGTAACATCATTTAATACTTGTGTGTATGCACATTCCACATGATACTACTCCTTCACTAGTTTCTCTGCAAGTATTTACTTCACCTAGAGGTTTTCAGTGTATGTCTAAATACCACCACAACCTATTTCAAAGATAAACATAGTTTGAGTAATGTTACAGTATATAGATGTTTAGCTCAGAAAATGCTACAGAAATTTAAGCATAAGACTTCAAGCTTACACACAATAAAAAGTTAAAATCATATGCCAACAAGCACAAGTTTTGTTGAAATGAGACACGTGAAGAGACAACACTGTAAAACAGAGGGGGAAGAGGAAAAGTACAACAGCAGAGAATGGTTGTGGCTTAGATTCGAGATGACTGGATTCAGCAAGCTGATGATATTGTTCTGTCATGAGTAAGTCACAGGTCTATCTCCTCTGAAACTGCATGCATGATGAATGAAGCCATTTAATACACTGGTACATTAAAGTATTCATGACGTGGCTACAAAAGAAATGTACATATTCTTATACATAATAAAAAGGTGGACAGATATGCAAGAATACAAATATTATCTTGTTCTTGTATCTCTGATAGTAAAAGAACATTTGATACAGAAATACAATATTGTATTTTTGACTATTCTGAACTTCTTTGGGGAGAACCATCATTTCTCCCCTCCATACTTGCATGCTGGGTCCAAAACCATACAGAGCAAGTTCACATCATATTTACTGTATTACATTAAGCTCAGAGTTTCTTCTCAGCCAAAAACTGTTTGGAGATACTGCTGCAGAGATGGACCACCCTGTCTGTTATTTGCACCATTCTTGTCTCTAAGGCAGACATCAACTGTTGGCTTCTGTCAGAGGAAGGCAACTGGGCTAAGTGACATCTGACATCACATCTGACATCACCCACCACAGCTGCCCTAAAACACATTTAGAGGTACCAGGCCTCTCAAACTCAGCTGTGAGCAGCACCGTGTCAGGGTAGTTACAGCTGTGGCAGTACTGGTGACAAAAATTACATTTCATAAAAAGAGCGTCTGTTTAAAAAAATGGGAGGTCTCTGACACACCTTTCACAGCAGGCAGTTTTCTTTGCTTTTATATACCACTGAACTCAATACTCTTGTATGATGAGCATGAATGTTAGTATACAGTTTGCTGAAAGATGAGGTAGAAAACAAGCAACACTTAGTTTTCTGTACTAAAATCAGTGCTCTGAAGACAGGTGAGGACATTTTTAAAGCAGTAATAGCAATTAGGAGTATCAGCCCCACATATGCACATCACATATCTTCTGAGAGGAAAACACAAAACTCAACTCTGCATATCAGTTACCATCTTTCATCATGTACCAATTACAATCTTCAAGCTGTTTTTGTATTCCAATCCTCAGAATTACAGAAGTCTTACAACAGAACTGAGAGAGTTCCCATGACTTCTAAACCTAAGTCTCCTCTGTGCCATCTCAATTTATTCACGCGTTCAAGCCTGTATATTTTTAAATTCTAGTCCCAAACTGAAAAAGAGCACAACAAAAATATCCTAGAAGTTTTAAAATATTTTTACTGCTTTTTAGTATCAGGAATCTAAACATTATCCCACAGTAGTTAGAATTATTCCAACCAAGCTGACTACAAATCAGTAATAATAACACATATGTGGCTTGGTGACAGTTGAAAATAAGTTCTAATAGTCTGCTGTGATTTTTGGTGGAATTCAAAAGAATTTGGTCTCTAATACAGAATTACAAATGTAAATTTTAACTCTTAATACTTTCATACTGTGTAAGTCAAAAGTGTCAGCCTGCATTAAAAACAAAATGCTAAGGCATATTCCTAATGGGAAAAGGAATTGCATGGTAGTAGCATGCAGTACTAGGCCCAAGGAGTAGGAGTTTTGACTAAAAAGGAGAAAGCACTAACTTGAAAACTCCTAGAGCTTCCACACACAAAACATTCCCAGAGAGATCCTTACAGAAAACTCCTGCTTTACCTACACTGTTGGCATGATATAGGTTCATGAAGGCATTTGAAAATAATTGAAAAACAGGCATAATGCAGCAATGTAAAATGCCCAATTTTTACCTGGAAAATACATGCACACATGTGATTTGCCTCCTCCTTGAAAAAACCACTTACATTTTCCAGCGTTTCACCCCTGGAAACCTGGAGCCACTGGTGTTTTCACTGAAATACTTATCCAATCTCCAAACAGATTTACCCTTACTTTTACATTAGTTCTTTGGACAGAAAGAAGAATGAGTGTCCTTCATTTTCCAGCAGTCTTATGAGGCTGATTATAACCCGCAATGTTTCACAGATTATCCGAGGCTGTGTGCATTCCTTAGCATACTCTTTTGCCTGGAAACGCTGACCACATCCCATTTTACATAACTGCTATCAACTAATAGGGACATGGAAGTGTTCATTTCAAGTTTATCCACTTGTTACCTTTTCCATACTTTCCAGAATTCTACTCTCCCATGCAGCCCTGGAGTATTCCCCACCCTGCTTGTATTTTCCATGGATTAGAACTTTTTTTTCCTCAAGACAATGAATTGATTGACTCAAATTACTGTTATGGAATTAGTGCCTCATCTTGACAGAAACTAATTCTCTACTGATAAAGTAAGATAAATTATCAGATAACAGTAAGAAGAAAATGGTTATTTCATTCCTGGTAACATTTTAGCTTACAGGACATGTAAATGCCACCTGCAATTAGACTAGCAATAAACAAACTTCGCAGGGGTGAAACTAAAGGATTAAATGGAAGGCAACAAGTAATGGAGAAATGAAAGATAACACAGCAATATTTAGAAGGAAAACACTGCAGTTTCACTGAGGCCTCTGTACCCCACTGTCCCACACAGAGGGCCTGGCACTGAGCAGCCCGATGATCAACCAAAAGAAAAATGAAGTTTTAACAGATTGTTTGCCATCACAGAACTACAGTATTTCACAAGTTTCAGCTATGACTTTCTTTTTTTCTTTTGTGTTCCCTGCTACAATCATCTCCACAGCAGCTGGCAGGCTGGTCTGAATATCAGAAAAGACAATGTGGGGAAGGGACAGGTGTCAAATGCCACCAGTATGTGCACTACCTTGCCTTCCTTTGGTGGGACTGTGCAGACCTCAAGGATATGCTTCACAGGCTCACATGTTGCCTAAGATAACCATGTAGATCTAATGGGTTTATGAGTTGATCTACCAGCTAGGGAAGAGGCAGTGGTATCCTTACAGTACAATAAAATGGCAAACTAACATGAAATACTAGCTGATGATTTTTCAGAGGTATTTAAAATTTTGGATGTAAACTGTTTATCTGACTTTAACACATAGGTCTTAGACCATAGATTTGCCAAAGCTGTAATAGCGTTACAATATAAGCTGCACATTGCAATTTCTCAGTGTTTTAAAGTTAATAGACTTCATCTTTTTCAAACTGAATCTGTGTTTACAACTCATTTTTAAAAAGCTAGTAATATGCTTTGAAATTTTCACCCTGAGTCATATTTTTAAATTAGAAAAATGGTAGAGTTGATTTGAGTAAACAGAACTATTTAGCCAGCCCAACTTAACTAGTATTTTCTCAGACAACTTTGTCATGACCCAATCTAATTAAAAATCATAACCAAAATGAAATTAGAAGGGACTTCATTTAATCCAGTTCTCCAAACAGCATACCTATCTTTTTCTTGAGAGATATTTGATCTGTTAAAGGCATCCAGTGATGCCTTTCTAATGTGCCTCAGGCAATCTATTTAAATGCTACAACATAATCATCACCACTTCAAAATTTGCCTAATACATACTTTGAAATTATTTTCTTGCTGCAATTTGAGGTATTTTGTGTCTGTAGTGGAGAAGAAAACTCTTATTTCCTCAGGCAAGAGAGACACAAGAAATTATTTATACCTACAATAAACTGCCTTAAGTTCAGTGTTTTTCAGTGCTGACATTTTACTGTCATCGTCTTGTGGCAGAGACAGACTTCATGAATACTTGGTACAACTTCTTTCTCAGGGAAGGGTTGCTTAGGTTATTGTTTTAACTTCTTTGCCATTAAACCCAGCACAAAGCCAGGATAAAGACAATCCATGTTAAACTGCAGGCAGAAATCTGAACTGCTACCTTTTGATAAAGACTTGGCTTGCCCCTTTGCCACAGCATCTAAAAAACCCATAGTAAGAACAAAAAGATGCAGGACCATGTAGCATACAGAACTTTTGGAAGAATTCTACAGAAACAGGCTATGGGAAATCAAGAGCAAAGATGAGGGCTTCTGTAAAGAAACATGAAGTTCTTACAGTAGGAAGAGACTAACATTTAACAAGCACTTCTTTAGCAATGCTTCAGAAGCAGTTACTTTTACACTCTATTTCCAAATCTTTATTAAGAAATACTTCTAATGAAAGGCTGCTTTAGGAAATTGCTGCTGTTTACTTGCCCTTTCAAGGATTTTAAAACAGAACAGTACCTGTTTCCTAATCCTTGCTTAGCTAACTATTCAAAAACTCCAATTAGACAGAAGGGTTTGGGCTGGAAAGGGTATTTCAGATCTAGTTCCAACCCTCTTGCCATGAGCAGGGACACCTTCCACTACACCAGGTTGTTTAGTGCCCCATCCAGCCTGGCCTTGGATTCTTCCAGGGATGGAGCATATTTGTTCTCCTTTAAAATAGGTTTTTCCCAATAAAGTGTTTTCTCAGAGAACCCACAAACACTCATAAGATCTTGACAATCTAGAAAGACAAGTATTAACTATGACACTCTTCAAAAACAAAGAACAATCCTACATCAGTGGCAACTCCAAGTTAAGATCTTGTCTGCAGCTTCCTATATAGAGAAAAAAAAAGATCTTCAAAACTGGTGCAAATTGGTCAATACAATTCTCAGCTAGAGTCTGAAACAGCAAGTGCTATTCAGCAACACATCCTAGCATATGCAAACACTGTGGCTCTAAAACATGGCCTCAGCAAGCCAGAGCACAAGAGCGTGACGTAAGATCAGCAGTGGTCTTCCTGCCTCCCTGCCAAGAGCAAAAGTAAAAATACCAGTGGAAACTTCAGAGCACTGTAACCGGATAATAGCGGGTGCTTCCCACTTCTTAGCTGCTATTCTGATCTGCCGGATCAGAGGTGATAATCGCTCTGGAGGCAGTGCTTTGTACGTGCCAATCAGCTGCTACACAGTGAGCTATGAAGAACCAGCAGCCTGACCCTTAAGGGTAAAAGATGGTTCTCAGAATCTACCAGAGAGAGGCTCCACTTTGCCATCATAAAAACGCAAATGCTTTAAGCACATACTATGGTTGGATACTTCGTATTGTGAAGTTAGAGCCAAAATATCTAATCGAGAACTCTGTGATCTTGAATTAATCCCACAGCGTCTGTATGTTTGGCAAACTGCCAAACCACTTGCATAAGGATTCATTATTGTTTTCTTCCAGCACAGCAGACGAGGATTTGCATTACTTAGTCTCCTTTCCTTAAAGAAGCATTTCTTAAACTGCAGGGCTGTATCTTTGAAGGGATGACCAGAATACACTGCTGCAACAAGCCATGTCACGTCCAATATCATTCGGCTTCCATGGCAATGGCATTTAAGCATTTCACTTCCTTCCTGGTCCTGCAGCACTTTGCCTACTTATAATTGTTTGGACAAATGTTTGCAGACACAAATTGCAAACACAGAAATGAAAAGCTGCTGACTTACATGTTTTTAGAAATGAGCAATTTAAATTGGACCAGTTTAAGTGGATTGGAAATCCAGTTCTATAATGGTCATATAAAATAGTTTTCTGGAACAAAGGAAAGAGGGAGAGAAAGGGCAACTGAAAACTCCAGAAGTCAATACTGCTGCTAAAGCTCCTTTCTACACTCCTACGACTCGGGCCAACAGCAGGGGTGCAGCACAAGACAGGTAAATCAGAACTTACCTATGTTAGCTGACTTGGGGGCTCACAGCAGACAAGAGGTGTGTGGAACATGGCTTTTTAAAACACTAACATACTAGGAATTTTAAAAATAAGATGTAATTTAAGTTTACATTAGGAGCTTTTGCAAAAGCCCTGGATTGCCAAAGCAGCTGCCTCTACTTCCCTTTTCAATACCACTGCTTTCTTCCTCCTGGCACTCCCCTCAGGCTGCCCTGCCTACGTTCAAATTTTAGCTAACAAGCTGGGAGCCACAGAACCACAGGGCAAGTGGATCACCACAACACAGAGATGGGAGCAGGAATGGACTTGGCCCTCTCAACAAGAGACACTATCAGCATGGTTTTGGGTGATGAGGAAACAGCACCCTGACTCAAGCCCATGACTTTGCCACCTGTAAACTCCTCTCAGTAGAACAGTAGAGCTTGAATGAACAATGTAAGGATTTCACCTGGTCAAGTTTTGTGCCACAATGGTTTTCCAATATTACACAATGCTTACCTTAAATTTCACCAAATTCTGTATGGAGCCAACTTCTTCTGACTAGGTGGCTTATTACAATTGCTACACAGTATGTGTAGAACTCAACACGCTGCTTTACATGCAAATCTCTATCAGCCCTCAAAAATCTCACATTCTACTCATTCAGTGCTTGTTTACGCCTCAGAGTAACAAGGATTAAGTAATTTGAAGCTGTATAACCTATTAATTAAATATGTTAATCCAAGCACCAAAGCTACGAGAAACTCCTCCTATTGTCCGAAGACAACCTCCTTTACCTCAGGAGATCTTTCTATAAGACAGATGATCTTCATTTGACTGCACAAGCTGCAGTTCCTTACTGCAGGCCAACTATGCCCCATCTCTTATTATGTACAACATCTGTCTGTCCTCTCCACTCACCTCAGTAGATGCCACCTCCATTTCCCCATATTCTGAGGGGTCATGACAACCTTGTAAATTTAGCTCTGAACACAGCAACAATTCCTTCACTTCTTCCAGGGAACAGTACAGGACAAGGAGCAACATCTCAGATAATGCCACTGTGTTTAATTTAGTCTGGGCAAAGCACATTCCTTCAACTAACACTGTGGCCATGAACAGAACTCATCAGGGACATACTCTAGGCAAATAAACTGGCGTAACACAGAATTCTCTAAGCCTGAGCTTGCATGTGCCAGGATTGATCTTTGTAGCCTTCTAAGAAAACAAGAGAATGACAGACTCATAAGCAAAAGATCTGCTCTTAGCACAGGACCTAAACAATATAGATAACTTTTTAACGTTTTAATCACAAGGAAATTTTTACAGTAGCACTATTAATATTAACCTCACCATGAGAATCACACTCTGTACATGAACTTATCATGAAGAAGGGAGAAAAAGCAACAAACATGGGGGAAAAATATGGAAAGTATCAAGATTGAGCATTTGGGTTTCTCCGACAGTTGTTTTAGAATATGTCCAAGCTCATGTAGGAAATTTTTTTCAACAAATGACTTGTTGGCTGCCCTAATTCTACAAGTCTAATCAAAACCAGGTTTTTGGCTGCTCCCCACTTCCAAACACAGACCAATAGCTGTATCATATACCAGGAATCATTTTAAATGGTAAACATACTAATACCCCAACAGTGAATCTGATTTTGAACATATTACAAATAATTTTGTCTACTGTAATTATTTTCTTTTAAGTGGAAACTAAATCCTGATATTTATAATAGATCTAATTTCATATGCAGCTTTATCACAGTTCCATGTTACAAAAGCCAATTTGTTTATTGAACCACTTGTTTATCATTCTATCAAATAAGCAGCAGACTAATTAAGTTTTCTCCAGCAAATCATTTTCATGTGTGTTTTAAACTTGCCTTATGCAAAATAAAATCTTACCTTTATTAGTAGGACTGCCACAATGTATTCCACTTTTGCTTTGGATAAAAATATGTTGCAATGCACTATATATGCAAATAAGCTTTGTTCTGTCATGCAGCATCCGGCACTTGATATACAGTCAATTGCAGCAGCACCCAGTCTTTTTAGGGCCCATTTTCTTTGCACAGCAGATGTAAACAGCTCATTTTCCAATAAATACATGTTTACATGGGCTGATTGTAAGTAAAAAAAGCCAAACATCTGTTTAGTTATTAGTTTTGGTATCCATTTCTCTAACTTGCTTTATCCCACAACTATCAACACCAAAGAAAGCCAGTAGAAGTGAGACACTTCAAGTTGATGCGGTTAGTACATAAAAGGAAAATAAAGGAAACACTCAAAGCACTCTTCAAAGACCATCATGCAAGTGTTGCAGAAAGTTAAGCCCATCACCCATTTTTGTTTACCCTTGCAAGGACTTAATTACACGTGCAGCAGTCTTTACATAGCACCCATTTAATCCATGCCACCAAAATGGTAAACTTGGTAGTTACCAATCATCTAGATGGGGGTCAAATAGGCTAATGCCTTAGATTGCTCTTAATCATAAGATTTCCTCAGACAAACCTCCCCAGTCTTCGTTCTGGCTCTACAAACACAAAATCAAGCAGCAGTGAAAATGTAATATGGACTACTAAATTAAGAAAAAAAGAAGCATTCACCTAATTATGTACATCTTATTTCCATTTACAATAAGACTTAGAAGTATTCCAAGATACATACAAAATTAAGTTCAGTTATTTGACTCAAATCTGTTTCAGCTATTGTTATTAATACAATTTCAATAGGTCTTCCTAAAGGTCCACTGTTAAAAAAGCAAACAAATGCATCAGTCGAAAACATCTGTTCAAAGACTCCAAGCAGATGCATTAAAAAACCCTCTTATTTTTCATTTCTCAACCAGATAAATGATATTGGTACCTTAAAAGAATAAGTTGCAGAGAGTTTAGAAAGCTTCATCTGTGCTTGAAGGAATAGTAATTCAAAGATTTTTTTAAAAGAGAACTTAAAAATTGTTCATTATGATAACAAATTCAAAGTGTAATAGAATAGGTTGCTACCAAATTTACATGTATTTAATTCAGTGATTAACTGTCACACAGTATTATTACTAACACTGATATTAAAATAAGACTTGTTCCTTGAAGAAAAGTTTCATTCAGCCTATCTACCATCCTTGAAGTAATTTAAACAATTTAATTCAAGAGCTGCAAACTCATATTTATTAAGTCACCATTGTTACTTGCTGAGCAGTCATTTTCATGTAGCAATGCTTACTGCAAAAAGATGCACATTTTCACTTTCATGAATTCATCTGTTAATCAAACAGATTACTCAAAGGTCTCAGACTTTTTTGCCTCTTAATATCAAATTTGAAGTATAAAATTTAATGTGTAAATTTTTATTACATCTTGATATCCATCACTGGAACTACTACAGTTGCTAGACACCTTGGCAACAGAAAACACAGTTTCTCCTTTAAAAATAACAAAAAAGCTCCAAAACACATACCAGCAATGTGCCTGACATCTGTACAACACACAGATAAGACCACAAAGAAATGAGAATCTCAACCCAAACACAACAGGATGCCTCCTGGGGACATTCGTATTCTTTTCACCTAATATTGTCTGGCACTCTATGACCATCTTCACAGGCTGTGAAAATTCTAGGAAAGGGTAGGAGCACTGCAACATGACATATCATCTCAGACACCAGAGAAAAAATGGAATCTTCTCCTCACAGTCTCAAGATTCAAACATTAACAGTGCTCTTTTCAGCATCCTGCCGCATCCAATGAACTTGTGCTATTAAAATGCAGATTAACGTGTGCATTCAGAAAGCACCTAATTTTGAAGATAAGATACTCCTTCCTGTCAAGAAGCCTTCTGCAATTGCTCATTGAATTTACTATGTTTATTGACAAGAAGCACGTGACCAGACTCCTGAAAACAGCTATGGGATATGCACTAGTGCTGAAATTTTCATTGTATCGCCCTGACACAATGCTTCTCCTGCTGACAACAGAAGAATCTCCAGAGAGGAATCTATTGGTTCACTGTACAGATAATAAACACACCCTTAATAGAATTATAATCTACCAAGAGTTTGGTGTGCTGCTAACATATCATATCCCCAACAGTTCTACAAGAATTGCTGATATCAACGAGTGATCAAGTTCACAGGTAGGTTTGTGAATTGATTAGTACTGGAATTCACATCCAGAGGGTACTAAACAGTACAAGGACTTCACTTATGCTAATTTGTCTTATTTACAATTGAAATTTTTTAATATAAGGCTCAATGAATGTATTTTTATCACTAATATGAAGACTCCTTTCTCAACTTGGTAAGTCTTAAGAACTTCTAATTTTGATTTATTTTGATTTCTTTTAAATAATAGGATTAGTCACATCTTACATATACACTTAAAACAGACCTTAAAAGGAGACCATTATGGAGATTTAACAAAATGGTATTTCAAAGGTTTGAAGAAAAGCTGCTCAGGTGAAAAGTGGACTGCTTTCTATTATCTTCAATTCATAAAGACCCAGCTAGATTACAATTTTACATGTTTCTAAAAAGACAACTAGGTTTCTAAAGCATTTTGAAATCAGCCTGAAAATCTGTAAGTCCTAAGCATCATGACACATACAGAAAAGCAAGAAATTCCACAAAGAATATTAAGATATGAACTGCATTTTTTCCAAAAAAGTATCAAATGACTCACATACAAAACAGAAAAATATTCAAGTTACTAGGAAAAATAAAAAACAAAAAGCAGACTGAGAATGGGAAGGGGTTGAAGCATGATATGGTAACTTCCTGGATACTCAGTGCCATTTTTCAAGAAGCCATTTAAATCTGGAAACGCTAACTTCCCTTCCCTCATTATTACTTGGGAAAAAGAGGTTCTACTATTAATTTTCTAGAATAACTCCTACTGCTTTAAACGTTAGAGTATGATTTGGTAAGTATTTGCAGGAAAGCCTTCTTCACAATTCAAGCAGGACAGTTCAAAAACATTGTTAAAAATTTGGAAACACTTTTGTTATCAAGGTTTACAGATGTCAGCTACTATTAAATTCACAGCTAGTTGTCAAACAGACTTTTTCTCAGAGCTGGATGCAGCAATCCAGGCAGGAGAGTAGAGGGGAAGAATCTCTTCCCTGAACTTGCTGGCCACACTGCTTTGGATGTAGCCCAGGACACAGTTGGCTTTCTGGGCTCCAAGCACACATTGCTGGCTCATGTCCAGCCTCTCATCCACCAGCACCCCAAGTACTTCTCAGCTGCTTCCACTTTGTTCATCCCCCAGCCTGTACTGATCCCGTGGGTTGCCTCAAACCAGGTCCAGCACCTTGCACTTCATCTTGGTGAACTTCATGAGGCTCCTCTTCTTGAGCTTGTCCAGGTCCCTCTGGATGGCATACTGTCCTTCAGGTGTCTACCACACCACTCAGGTGGGTGTCACCTACAGACTCATTGAGGGTGAACTCTCTTTGTCATCAATGAAGACAATAAACAGTACTGGTGCCATTATGGACCCCTGAGGGCCACCACTTGTCACTGACATCCACTGGGATACCAAGGCATCAACCACTACCCTCTGGATGTAACTGCCCAACCCCTTTGTTATCCACTGAACAGTTAACCCATCAAACCCATCCCAGATTTAGAGAGAACAATGTCAGGCAGGACTTGCCCCTGGTGAAGCCATGCTGGCTGTCCTGAATCACCTCAAGGTCCTCCATGTCCTTCAGCACAGCTTCCAGGAAGATCTGTTCCATGATCTTCCCAGGAGAGAGGTGAGGCTTAACAGGTCAGAACTTCCCAGTGTCCTCCTTTCTACCCTTTTTAAAGTCAGGTACAAAACCTCCATTTTTCCAGTCACTTGAGACTACATCTGACAGCCATGACTTTTTGAGTATCACCGAGAGTGGCAAGCAGTACAACAGCACTGTAACCTCTTTCTTTCTGTATATACAACATCATTCAGAAATTGAACTCTGAAATGCATTTTACTAAACTGTCAGCTACCAAAACACTACAACTTCCTTTCTATGAGTTGGGAGAACTCTCATAGGTCCCTATATATTCCTTCTAAAACGTTATTTTAAATCATTATCTGTGCTTAAAATCAAGCAACAGAAGTGTTAAGAACTGAAATGACAAACTGACCAAGCAAACTGACTGTCTGAAACTGAGCCAGAAATTACACATGAAGAGCAGACTGCAATCAAGGCAGTCATATCTTCATTATAATAAAGATTCCGTTATTCATTCCTGTTTCACACTGAGAGGGACACAAGTACAGCCAAGGCAAACAATGCCCCTGCCAACTTAGGAAGGCAGTCTATTTCAATAGTCTATATTTAAGAGATAACATTAAGTGAAGACTGAATTAATTGCATTAACTATAGTAAATTTCTCAGGCAACTAGTAAGAAAGAGGTACTCACAAAGGCTGTTTCCTAAACCAGACAAAATACTCCCACCCACTGCAAGCTTAAATATCAGATATTTTCTTTTGTCACTGCTAATACCAACTTTCCTTTACTTATCATATCTCAAGGACAACCTAATACCTACTATTACACATACCTTCAACCTATGATTTCCAATCTGTACATTTCATCTCCAAGAAGAAAATTTTCATGGCCTATGCAGGAAATTCAAATTTTCCTTTCCAATGACACTCATTCTAAAACCAAAGCTTAAATCTACACAACAACCCTAAGCATCTAGCACAGCTCAGCCAACACGAACACTTCAAGCACCCTCCTGGATACAGGATATGAGGCAAGGGCTTGAAACAGCAAAGAGAATAAGGTTAATTGATAGTCTCTCTCTTATTTTGCATTTGAAGGACTAGAAAATACTGCCAGAGGCCACAATGAAAGAGCCTAAGGAAAAAAACCCCATTGACATAGCTTTTAGATTTTTGATCATTAACAAAATAGTAGTGGAACAAACAAGTGTGATTTGTGGGTTGACAGACCCATTGGCCTTTTTATAACAATACCTCAAAATATGTTTTTAAATATTTAGATGTTCTGCAATCGATGACTAAAAAAAATCCATAAACACCTTACAAAAGAATAACAGTGGACAAAACAAGGAAAAATTCCAGAATATTGTTATAAAATTTACAAAGGATAATCAACAAAAAGAATTTTCACACAAAAGTCAATGTTTAGGAACTTCTACCTTCTTCAAATGAAGATGAGCAAGTCTGTATAAATTCACTTTAAAATACATACATGATTGCTTACTTTATGTGAATTACTAACTCCTTGATTATATTGTTTTAGCACAGTAAATGTCCACAAACTTCCAAGCACCACACTGAATGACAAAAACCATCAAATAAAACCACAGCAGTTATTGAAAGACATAAATCCTCTCTTTTGCATAAAGCTTCTATAGTTGGGCATTTCATGCCTTAAAAAAATTAAGCACTACAAAATCATGCTTAGGGTTATCTTTTAGCTGCTCCACACACCAAATATATGTGTATATGTGTAACTGCATCTGGCAGTTTTCCTCTCTCAGTATAGTGCTGTTCACATAAGCAAAAACCACTTTTTCAGCAGTGCTTGCCTTTGTTATTGCTAGTTAAATATTTAAAATTTCTGTAGCAAACAAGATATAACTTCATAAACTTCCCAGTGTTCCTTTTGAAGAGAATTATTTCTAGAAATAGAGCTACAAGGAAGTATGGAAGAACTGGAGTAATTAGTTTTTACTACCATTCATCAGGGTACCACAGCCAGTATTGACAACTGACTGTTGATAAGTTATCAGGAGGTAATAGATATTGGAGACAAGGTAGGGAATGAATATCTGAACTGAGCACATTATTGAAGAGCTAACAAGAATGTGACGATGGGAAAGGGTTAAAAAGTTAGTGTGTTTGAGTCACACAAACTCCAGCAGTTAGTGTGTGGACCACACAGCACCAAGAACTTAATGACAAACTGAAGTAGGTGCTCAGACACAGAAGTACATCCTGGAAAACCACCACAGAAAATACAAGTAGCCAAGGCTATTAAGAACTAATTCACCACTCAGCAATCTGTGCCTCTGCACATTTCCTTTTAACATCACACAAGTAACTGCTTAATGTATTTGTAATGATTTTCCTTTGTGTAAGTATTCTCTACAGCTCTTCATCTTTAAGGTGCTTCATACATTATTAATTAGTAATGCTACATAGTTAATGTTGTAAATTCAATACTCATTAATATATATATATATTTGGCAATATGAGTATTCAGGGCCAAATAAAAGTTACTTTGTATGTAATTAAAATCTGATATGGTCAAAAACAAACATATGACAATCCTGCTAAAAATATGTTCTGCATTTGGGACCACACCACGTTTCATTCTGGTAGTTTTGAAGTGTTCTGGGAAGCAGATACTAACTGCAAGTACCAAAGAGTCTCCAGATGTGACAAACTTACTTTAACAATTCTCTTCATCAAACCTAGCATGCACATAGCAGTTGATACAAAAAAAAATTTCTGCAGAAAGAATCCAAAAGTATTTGAAGCTCAATATAAATAGACCTTTACAGGGTTTATACACCACAACTCAGACATATGGAGTACTTTTGTAATTGATCAACAGTCAATATAATGTAACTAATAGTTAAAAATATTAAGTCCATATAGGACTACAGTGGTGCTGTGATAAACTGATCCAATTTAATGAGAAATTACTTAATAAACCTTGACAATAGAAAATCTTCAAGAGATGGGGAAGTAAGAGTAAAACTATCAGGACAAGGGAGGAGTCTCACACTGAAAAAGTGATATTCCCTTTTGCATGAAAATTTTAACTTGAAGTTACATTAATATTAAATTATATTCTCTGTGAAAAGAGTATGTTAGTTGTTTGCGTGGAAAATCAGTAATTAATTCCTATAAGTAGAATGTATTTTTGCTTTAGAAGAGCCCTACGAAAATGATGAAAATAAAATTCACAACTAGTAAGAATGAGAAAGAACATAGTAGTTCTACCTTATGTATAATTAACTGAATTTGCACAAGACAGATGAGAATATGTAACCAATCTGTTATACTTGTTTTCATACGAAGAGCAGAATATTTTAAGAGAGTAATCAGATTATTTTTCTCAGATTATAATTCTTCCTACAAGTAAAGAAGGTCCTAACAAAAATTGAATCAGAACATGAGAAGTAAATAAGGGCATGTATTTTCTTTGTAGAAAAACAGGGTAGCAAATCTGTGTGCAATGGCTGACCTTGTCCATGACACTAACAAGCTGCTGACAGACAAGAACTTCAATGTGCAGTGGACCTGCCTGGACTCTGAAAGGATTACAAGCACAGCTACAGGGGTGAAGAGCACCATACATTTCCCCATCCTATTCATACTACAGCCAACAAAAAATTACCAAGTGGAACACAGAATGCTTATAAGAGCTTCAAGCAATTAACTCACACAAAGTAATAAACTGAAGGTTCACATAGTGGGGGGGAAACAGAGCAGCTTAGCTCTGTACAGAATCAGAGTAGTGAACCTCCATAGATGTAGAAAAGTTAAAGGTTCATCTTGCCTGTTAAACTGATTTGCACACAAGACCAATGATTTTCCCAACACACCAGTATTTTGTGACTGCCATTTAGATATTCAAGAACCTTAACATTGACCACAATTCAGTAAGAAAAAGCAAACAAAAGCAAAAGAACACAAAATAACCAGCATAGGATGGAGGAAATGATACTAAGTTTTTCTATACCATTGAACTCCACTTCAAAAATTTTTTTAAAAATGGTAGAGATTCAATCTGTCTTCTTCAATAGCAGTAACAAAAATCAAAAGCATTCCAAGTGCAAAAACAATGTTCTTATACTTTATTCTGTATGTTTCTATGGCACTACTATTACTGCTTTTTCAATATAGAAGTGTTCCACAGTAAGCAAACTACAGCAGAAAAGCAGGTCTAAGAACTATAAGAACTATACCTGGATGGGTCTCAAAGAAGAGAGCCTAGCTTCTGGATTTCAGCAATGAAACAGTAAAGAAGTGAACATGCATCAGGTATGAACAGAAAAACTAATGATTAATTAATAAAAAGAAGAAATGAAAGACATATGAACCAAACTTAGTTAAACCAGCATGAACTACAATTATCTAGGTATAAACATGAAACAGCCACTTGCATTTACTAGCAGAACACAAAATCACAGAAGGTTAAAACATACACATGCCAAACAAAATGAAAAGAGCAGGTTAATGTCATCCTATTGCACAGTTAGGACAACTAACTAGAAACTACATGCTAAGCATGCTAGAAAGTACCTTCTACAAGCTCAGAGAAACAGAAGCTTTTTTAAGTCACAGCCTATCACTCTGATACTTTGGCCAGAAAAGCTGAATTTACTTACCTCCTGTAAAAGATCTGCTTGTTCGATGGCTTTAAGAACATTTTTCTTGGAAGTCTCCTGAACTTCCCCTCCTAAAAGGAACTCATCCAGAATGAAATAGGCTTTTTCAAAATTGAAGATGATATCAAGTTCACATACCTAAAAAGAACATCAAGCATTATTGCAAAGTGGGAGGATACTCTCAGTTGAGATACATCCTCTCACAAAACTTAACTTGTTCACAGCTCCATGAAATCCTCAGCCTAAGGCTATAACCTTGTAAAAAATGGGGCAACAATGAAAATCAGCAAAAAATATTTTTTGTTTGAGTTAAAAATAGTTACAACAACCTCTTAAAAACACTTCCATTGTTAAAAAGGGTTCAATTCACAACCATCTGTATAACATGGCTCTTCACCAAGCAAGAGAATCTCCCTAAAAGAGTCCTCTCTTTGCCTGCCTTGTCCCAAATCAATTATTTAATTTTGTATTTTAGCAGTTATATAGGCAGCCATCAGTTTAGTTTGACCAAGCAAGCCACATAAAATGTGATGTACCTTTTCAACAGCTAGTTGGTTATATTTTTGTAAAAGGGCTGTGGCACAATACAAAATGACAAAATATACAAAACTAACTCACACTGCCAAAATACTTGTCAAGAAGCTCTACATAGCGATGAATTATTTCCAGAGTTATTAGTTCGTTGTCCTGATCTTCAATTGCACAGCAGAAATAGAGGCTTGCATATCTGCAATAACACAATAATCCTGATGTGAGCACAGGAGCACAAGAAAAATGAATGCACTTCAGGTATATCACATTCTCAGTTGTCCTTCATACTCAAGTTGAGCATATTGTTACTTTAAATCAACAGCCAAGCAAGTCTCACCAAAGAGCTGCTGAAAGAGCAGAAGACATATACACATGTACAAAAGGGATCTGTCTCCTTGGGTCATGCACTTCTTCAGTCTTCACCATCCTTTGGGTGACAGAATTAAATTAGCCAAAGAAGTGGCTGGAAAGGGGAATGTATTTGATTTTCTGGTTTTCTGGCAGAGTTCAGAGGCAAGATATTTTCTCTACTATCTGTAACACCCAAACACCAGCCAACAGATTCAATCTCAAATTTTTATCACACAAGCTACACAGAGGTGTTAAAAACTATAGAAAATGTCTTGAGAAAAGCAAACTGAATTAGCAATTAAGATTCGGTCTTTATAGAGAATTTAATCCAAAAAACCCCAAAACCAACACTAATGTCATATACCCCAACTACTATTAAGTCAACAACTCAATCACTACCAAGTGTCCTGGCATCACACTAATAAGAGGCAAAACAGATTGTAGCAATCCACTTCCACCTTGGAAGATGGAATTCTTAACTTTGATACAACAGAATTCCACTTTAACAAAAAAACCATCCAATTCTGCTGTGCTCTACCATACATTTATTCAAGTCATGTTTAAAAAAGCTGATAAAAAAACCAAAACAGGAATGAAAGCTGAAAACCCCATTTAGTATTTTCTAAAGTACCAAAACCATATGCAGTTCAGTCACATATGGCACAAAACAGACTTCGAGTACCACCTGTTGTAAGTGCTAATTTACATGAATCAGAAACAGCTTTTGTTTGCCTCCAAAGAGGGAACTGGCCACATTAAGCACTCTGAGTAGCCAGCCCTAAAGAAGTCATTCAGATGGGAATGCCGAGTTTAAGGTGCATAGTTGTTTTCCATACAGAAAAGTCCATGCAGCTTTTAAGCATTACACGTTTTATAAACTGGGACTTTGTAAACCCCCAAAGAAATTGTCAAGAGTTTTTGGGTAGAAGTACTGCAAAAAAATGCTGTATTTTGAGGTATATTCAGATTTGTCTCTCACATCCTCATCCAGTACCATTTACATTCCTGAGAATGTTAACCCCTCCCTCCACTCTGCTCTGAGTCAAATTACCATGGCTTCATCATGAAGGACTAATACCTTTTATACAAAAGCTTTAAACTATTATAAAATATTATTGCCTGTGAGAAACAGGCCCACAATTATTTTAATTTTCAAAAGCAATTTATTATAAAACAAAGGCAATCAGCACTGGGCGCGTGACTTGGTTGGTTTTCAAGTCAGAGGCGCAAAGGGTCCTCAGACAGGTCAGGTTTTTAGAACAAAATTGGCACAAAAGCGGGTGGGATTATTACAATTTCTTTGAGGTAGGAGGGAAATTATCTCCATAGGTACATCCCCTTTCTCCTCCCCTTGAGAATTTGGGTCTGGGGGATTTTATTGCTTTTTGAGGGTCTTGAGACTGAAGTAGAACACTCTTCTTCATTTTAAACTTTTCAACTTTCCTGGAAAAACTGGCATGAGCCTTCCTTGATTGGCTCTGAAGGTGGCGTTATCTTCTGGTGGACCAATTTATGGCCTACCCAGGAGATCCTGGAGAGATTTACTGCAGAAAGGTGTCTGTGTTCCTGAAACTTTGAAGGGAGTGAACAATGTGTCCATGTTCTAATGGCCTTCAGCAAGAAGGGCTCATTAGAGCTCACCATATCTTACATTACACTACTAACATATCTAAACACTATAATATGAATCCTATTCATTTAATTAAAGCATAACTCTAAAACTGCTTACAACATGGACTCCACTCATTAGCGAAAGCAAAATTCTATCAGTATTACATTTCACATTGCCTGTCATTTTTTCCATCCTACCACAAAACATGATGGGGGAAGAGACAAAGACACCTCCGTTGAAGGCCTTAATATTTTCATTCTCTTGCTCTTTCATTTCTTCACCACGGGGACTTGCCAGCTCATCAGAAGTCCTGTGTGAGCACAGTTCTTTTCATTTTACACTGTTGTGTTTGTGTCTCGCTAATTTTTCAAGGACATTTACAGTCACTGTAGTAGTTGCAAGATTCAATCTGTTTAAGAAATCAAAACTATTGTAAAGGGTACTGGAAAGTGATACTCTAAAGAAAAAACATGCTTTCAAACCTACTACGGGATTTTTAAGTCCAAATCCATTTATCGTATTTAACTGTAGGAAAAAAAAGCTTTGACACATAATTTGACATTTACACTAATCACCAGCATTCAGGCCAAATCCATCTAAACAAAGGCTTCAGATGAGCAGCACTGATTATGATGAAGTGCAGTTAAACTGCTTCATTACAGTGCTTAAGCACAAGCTGAACCTTATCAAATCAAATTTGACTCAAATATTTTAAGTTTATCCACATGGGACAGACTTTTTGTGCTTTCCTATTACTTAAAAGTCACTTTGGATGCACAGAACTGTTTTATGCAAAAAAAAAAAAAAAAGCAAGAGGGATTGGGGAGGGAAGGAGACTAACAAACTACTTTCCCAGAAAGTAGTCTGCTCCCAGTGTCCTCACTTAAAAGAGAACATAACATATTTCTGAAAGACTGTACTTGGCAGCTAGTTAGTAGACTACACATTCAAGCCCTGCCAACTGCAGTTCTGGAGAAATAATACTAAGAAACAAACTACTCAGTGGATGTCAACACAAAATGGAGGCCTGAGTATCTATTATGTGCAGAGAATATTTTTGAATGTATTTTTTAATTAGCAACCATGACTAATGAATCACTACTCAACAAAAGAAAACAAATGCAAATGTAACAAGCCTAAATGGCAAATAGCAGAAGAGTATAACAAGTCAGCCATCCTTGCAAAGGGCATGAGCATACAAAGAAATGCTTCAGACCCAAATTCTCAGAGGCAACAGCTTACTGTAATTTCCTCCCCCCACCCCACTTCAGGCCAGGGCTTCACAAAAAAGTATCCACTTACAGTCTACAGCAGACATGGGAAGTTTTGACAACTACAGAAATTTTCATGGAGGGTGTCCACACAAAGATGAGCAGATCACTGTGCTCAGGCTGAAAAAGATTTCTGCCCTGAAGGAGCAGATTCTTCATAATGAGCCTGACAGAGACCTGTGTTTCATATGCATCCAATGAAAAGGCAAATCCTGATAGTAAAATACATGCACATACAGCAAATACAGTGCAGTCTGTAAGAAACATTCTGCCTTTTTTATGCCTACTGCAATTATCGTCTTTTTTATCTCACCAGATATTATTAACAACCTTCAGACTCAACTCAGCTGTTTACCCTCATTTAGGAAAATATTTTATGGTAAATATCCTCCACTTGTCAGAAAGGGGACCAAAACCAGAGAGACCAAAAGCAGGTTGGACAAAATTATCTAAAAACATCATATGGACTTAAAGAACAAAAAGGTAACTCAGCAGGTCCCAGTTCTTCTACAAATTCCTGCCTTCAGATAGATGGCCTTAGGAATTGTTTCTTGCGATAGAAAACAAATCCATGGATCTCCCTCTCAACAGTTGCAGTAGTTCAGTAGTGGAAGGCAGGCAGTGCTTCAGTGGCGTTCTCCACTGCCACTCTGCTCACAGCCAGGTTCAGTATCTCTGTTGCAACATCAGGTCACTGTGGGCAGAGCAAAGATTGCAAATCCTACCAGCTCACCGTTGTTCTCCTAGCAGATGAGAGAACACCTGCTTGAAGTCAGCCCTGGAAGTTTGCCACTAGGTAAACCTGCAAACAAGCCATAAGTCTTTCAGCATCAGTCACTTCACATGAAGATCCTAATTGCAGAAGTTTAAAGCTTACAGAGTTTGGCACAAACAGAGCTGAATTGTAAGTGACAGCCAAGAGGCAAACAGGTGTTAAGGGAGCCCAAGAATGTGTAGTTTGGTGATAGCTGACCCAGAGAAAACTGGGACCACTAATAAGTCGTATTTGACAAAAGATTTTTTTTCTCATCCCAAAAAATTTACACATTTCTTTAATAAAACAAGAACTTTGGAGACTCCAGGACAGAGTCCTTAGCTTATCATTTTTTAGGCTCTTATTTCAGCAAGGCTATACCCCCCCCAGTAGACTTTAAAATGAACAAGAATTGGAAAATGCTAATCCTCTAAGGAAAAGTTGCTGCTTTTCTTGATGCTGAGGTCCTCTTAGTGCCACACAAACAAGAATCCTGTACAAACACCTCACCTAATTATCAAACCCAAAAACTACTTGACTATAACCATTGCATTCAGTCAGTTTTACAAAGCTATTTAACCAACACCATAGTAACACTTCTAAAGAAAAATATGGATCATGCCAACTGCTGGGCACATCCCACCCTGGAGGGATAAGTTTTTAAACTTATTCTGCTTTAAGTCTTTAATGTAACAAGGTTATGGTTTTGTTATCCTAAAGTAAAGCACCATTGCCACAACACAAAACTGTCATTGCTGCTGTTAATAACTTCATATTGCAAATACAGTTCCAAAGAGACACATAAAAGCAAAGCCACAATCCTTAATCTAATAACCAGTGAACAATAACTAAAACCCATGAATGCAATTAACCAAATGTTAACAAACTAAAATTTATATCGAATCAGTTATTCTCCAAGTCCCCATATTGACTGCAAATATACTACACAATGAAAATAACTCATAATGCCAGATGCTAAAATAGTGAACAGATGAGGTCTTCAAAGAAATTTTAAAAAGATCACATCCTAAGTTCATTTTTTTTCAGTAAAATTAGAAACATTTATCTCCTTTTTTCTGGCACAGGGGGAAGGCTGCATAAACTTCTACCCTATATGCTCCAGTGACACTTCACTAGTTTTTAAATGACAAAACAAGAGGAGTAAACACAATTAATGTGTTTGTTAAGTTTCCAGTTAGCTGTCTGCAGATGACTCCCCCTCTACTTTCATTAAGTCCCATTGTTGTTGGCTCCCCATATTTAATTTTTTTCTCCAGCAAGTCACTTCAAATCTCTATGCTTCTTCAAGTCCAAAGCTCACATCCTTTTTTTAATCTTCAGCCTGAAAAACTCTCTTCCAAATCAGCTACAATATGTATAACCCAATTCATGAACTGTGACAAAAGCAGGGCATCTTTCCATCTGTGTTTTGTAGTGCTAAAGAAAAAAAAAAAAGGCAGTAACTGAGCCTATGTTGCAACTGTTACCAATGTCATATGTATGAAATCCAGGAAAATAAGTTGCATCATATGCATTCAGTTGGATTGTAAGTTCTAGTTTCTTGAAGAAAAAGTCCTACAAAGACAAAATGCTAGAGCTAAGGAAGCTCAACAAAATAGTCCAGCTGTCTTGATGAATGCTAAGTATCACATGGAAGCTACAGCTACTGTCTTGCCAATTTTGCATTTCAGTTCATTCCGTTCTTGCAAAAGGGCACAACCTGAGACCCTTGAGTATACTCCTAACAATGCCAACCACTCTTTGAGTTGCAATATCTAGGTCAATTCTCCTACACGTGGACAACAAATACACTCTAAAAACAAAAAGGGCACATAAATCTCAGCAATTTAAGACCCTTAATAGCAATATGCACACACACCACGTACCATAGCACTGCACACATCCTTTTACAGCTTATACTAAAAGACATTTGCACCAGCAGGCTCAGATCCTCCCCTAGCAATAGACCAGACAAGAACAGATCTTACTGAAGGCACTCAAGAGCCTTTTGTCTGAGAGCAATTGGGAGCACCCTGTACAATTTCACAAAGCACACCAAGTTCCTGCAGATGTTTTTCTCTTTTAGCCACCTACTGTTTTCAAAGAAATCACACTAGTTGGTACTCATCATCTTTAGTTATGGTGTGATAATTGGAAGAAGTCCCACAAATCTAAAAGCTGTTAGTGCTACCAGATACAGGAATTTAAGCTATCACTTTTTATAGCTAGTCCTTCTGGTGATGTTCCAGCCACAAAAGGAGAAAAAAAAAGTAATAGTAAGGCAAGATTTGAGATGTTCATTAGCTTGTTACAAGCTTATCTCCAGCAATTTCAGAGGCTCCCTGTGCCAGATTGGTCTGCAGACAGTGAAATAAGCTACTGCAGTCAGCTGTGCACACCAGCAGTCCAGCAGACAGACTGCAGTCTATGTCTGCCCCAAAATGGTCTAAAGACATCTCCCAGCAAATTTCTTCATTGTTCTTGACTGTGGGATCCACAACACACAACTGAGATGCAAGAACACCACAACTTGCAGCAATAAAAGAGTCATACCCAAATTTTCACCAGCTCCCTAGACAAAAGGATATGACAAGTAGTTGCTAACAGCAAGGAACAGGGAAGGAAAGCAGCTGTGTGGAATCATCCCCAGAACAGCTACTGCAGTTCCAAGAATGGGCAAGGATTGGAACAGACTGCCCTACTCATGCCTCAGTTTTCTGAACTAGTCCCATGAAAGCCCAGCTGGAAAAGCCCTTGCAGGCATTATCATTTAAGGAAACACACCAAGTGTTTGAACAAGCTTGTCTACACACATCTACAAGAAGTTTTGGGAGCAAATCAAGAGGCAGAACAAAATACCTGGGTATGCTTTCTTTCAGCACAGCCTCATGCATTGTTCCTCCTCCTTGTGTTGAAGGACCATATGCAAGCAACACTCACCTGCTGCACAGCCAATGGATACATGAAACCAGGACTTCAAAGCATCTAAACACGTTTGGTTGTACTCATTGCAACTGTGGATATTCTGTGATATGTTACACTGCAAAAGAGTTACAAACTCTTCATTTCAGCTCCAGTTCTCTCTGTCCTACCTACAGAGAATACAGCATTATTTGTTTTAGGGCACAAGTTATCTACCATTGCAAAGAGAAAACAAGACTGCATAAACCCTCTGAAGTTTATAACTAACTAGGGAATGAAGATAACTCAAGGCTTTGTAGCACCAGCTTTAGCTGGAAGAGATGCAAACCTACTACATCAGAAGATAGATTACTCTTATTTGTGGAGAATGTCATGTTCACACTGCTACACTGTGATACATTCTAAAGATCAACACAAAGATAAAAAAAGCTTGCCAAATACTCCTAGAAAGGTTAGGGAATGACTAAAAAATGAAACTATTGGAAAGAAAATGATACAGTGCATGCTCCAAAACAAAGCTAGCCACAATCCCTTCAAGTAAGAAAAATCCCTTCTGGGATTCATAGCAAAACAATAAAAGAAAATTCAAAAACCTAAACTAGGTACACTGAGAAATTATCACCTATGAAATCAGAAATGTGTGCAAATATGAACCATGAATGTACTGAGTGAACCTAAGCAGAGTACCAAGAAATGCCACTCCTTATGAAAGCAGAAGGAAAGCTCATTTCTCTTCTTCAGTACATTTCTAAATGCATGAGTGATTTTTCCACGCATGGATGATTCCTACGTGGTTATCAAATTAGATTCAAGGGAAAAGTCAGTCTTCTCTGCAACCAGCAGAGGGAAGGAAAACAAACCAACAAAACAAAAACAACCTTCGTTATTTTCCTGGTACTTATTACACTGTTTGTGATGAACGGCAATTACAGGGTTAGCGAGACAGAACAACCTTTTGTAGACAATCTTGAGGTCTCTCCATTCAAGAAAGCTGCACATTTTCGGCTTGCGGGCTAACACTGTTTGAACAAGTTCCCTCGTGATTTTCTTCTTTTCTTTGTCAGATAACGGGACATACCACTTCTGGAGTCTCAGTTTCCCCTGGCGACTAAAAAGCAACATAAACTGCATCTGTTGAATTAGAAGGAGGGAAGAAAAGGAAAAAAAAAAAAAGAAGCATTAATCTTAGTCTTTGAGTTTTAAAAAGATACCTGTGAGAAAAACTAAACAGGAAGCGGGACAGACACCCAAAACACGAACTGTATTCCTACAGCACCGCCAGATGTTACACAAGCTTTGGAAGTACCAATAACACAAAGGATTCCGGCGAGCAAGGTCAGTGCAGCCAGAGGCAGCAGGGAGCGCACACAAGTTTCAGAAAGGGATGTCAGACCCACCGGGTGGAGGAGAGAGGGAACAGCCCCCTCTCAGACCAGCCACATCCAGCACCGGCAGGGTCGCGCTTCCGAAAATGCCCCAAAAGCAGCGCAGCAGCCTCTTCAAATGCCCCAACTCATTTCCAATTCACCGGATTAGAGCCTTACAGCAGCAGCGATTTGCACTTAAGGTCTTTCCGAAAAGCCTCGGAATACTTTAAAAGGCATTAAACCTCCCAGCGGAGAGTCCTACGGCACACAACAGCCCAGTCCTTCCCCGCGTTACACAAAAGGAGGAGAGATTAACTGCTTTCCCTACGGTCCTATGTTCCAGGTCTCGCTTCCTCCAAAGCAGTGATGTTGCAATTATATTTCAAGAGGAACTTGCCGGGCTGTTTTTTTGCAGCAGCAGCTTTTTTTTTTTAGTCTNCACTGGTTCGGGTGGGGCTGTTTGTAGGTTCTTTTTTTCCTTTTTTTTTTTTTTTTTTTGCCTTTTTCCCTCAAAGTTGCATCGAGCTGGGAAGTTTCCCAAGCAATGTGACAGACGTGAGATGCGATGAGAAAGCCCCAGCCCGCTCCCGGGTGACAAGGGCGGCCGCGCCCGCAGCGGCTCCGCGGTGCCGGGGCAGAGCCGGGGCAGAGCCCCCG
>VXBA01004173.1:1583098-1659834 GCA_013399895.1 Serilophus lunatus | reverse complement strand
TGCGGGTAGCGGTCCGCGAGCAGCCAATGGGCGGGCGTGGCACGGGGCCGGGGGAATGACATCAGTCAATCAGGCGCCCGGAGACTGAGGCCCCTCCCACGGCGCCCCCGGCCCCGAGCGGGGCGGGGCGGGGCGGCCCGACCGCGCATGCGCCGCCCGGTGTTTGCTTCCAGCACGTGCGCGCCCGGGGGGGCGGGGGCTGAGGGGCGCGCGCGGGGCGGGAGCGGCTTCCCAGAAACTGTGAGGGGAGGGAGCGATCCTGGGAAGGGAATGGCTCCGGGAAGCAACTACCTCTGTGAGGGGACATTTTTCCCCCTAAAGTCACCTTGATTGCGAGCTGCAGTTAGGTCGGCAGGAGCAGCCGCCGGCATAGGTTTAGCGTTTCTGCAATGCTTTTGTTCACAAAATTGACATTCGCTCGTCTCTACTGAGGCTTCCCGTGCCAAAAGAGCCCGGGTTTGTGGGTGTGGTTGGTTAGTTGGCTGGTTTTGGGGTTCTTGTTATTAAAATTGTAATGGAGGTGGGGCTGGAAACACAGACCCAGGTGTTGGATGACGGCGGCGGAGCAAGACGGAGTTGGAGCGCCTTACTATTAAAAAACGAAATAAAAATACGTTTTCAGCACCTGAAGCTCTCAGCATCCTCACCGCCCAGCCCTCCCCAGCCCTCCGTGACCGGCAGAGCCGAGCTGACCCGGTCCCACGGCGGTGCCACAGTGGCCGGCGGGACCCGGGGCTGGGCCGTGCTCCCGCCGCGGCTCCGCCGGGGGCAGCTCCCAGCGCCTCGCGGGGTGTCGCGCTTTCATTACTTTCTATTATTGACACTTAAAAGAAAAAGCAGAAGGAAAATAAAGCCCATTCTTCTGGCTACTAAACGGCTGTGGCAGCAGAAATCGGCGCTGGAAATGCTTTTGTGTAAAAATGTGCATGGTCTGAAAGGAAAGCCAATTTTCTGGCGTTTCAAGGAATGCTACAGTCAATTGTACTTGAGGAAAACTGCAAATGTATTCTTGATTTTATAGCAGGGGTTATAAATGTAAGAGAAAAGTGACATGAGGACAAGGGGGGAGCTGAATGGATAAAGGCAATTGCAGTATTAGAGGTGGTGTAGAAAGTGAGAACTGCTGTTGTAGAGGCTTGTTCCTGTCACATTTAATGTTTGCTGAGCAGCTGTCCCGTTCTTATCTGAACTCGCCTTTCATCAAGTGCAGGAACAGATGTGAGTGGATCTGTTACCTCACAGAGTCTGCCCTTGCACCAGGGTGTTACTGTGTCCTCAGGAGTTGCCACGCATTGCAGTTCTGCTTGTTTCCTGAGAGGTTACCCCATGGTCTGAAACACCCTGTTTTTCAGAAAGCTTTCATAAAAGACCTCTTTCCTAATGAGCACTTCGCTATTCTTGAATTCAGCATATCCTATGATTCTCTGAGTGCCTGCGCACTTAAGGGACTTCAAGATATTATAACTCATGGTTTAAGACAGCAACCAACTTTTATTTCTGTTCATCAGAGTGACTTCCAGTGTATTAGCATCGTTATGGTAATGAGAGTGCCAAAATTGTTTCCGAAGAAGTCACGTCAGACCTGTGTTATGATTTGTCTCTTCCCAGCTAAGTGAAATATTTCTGGATCAAACAACACACTCTGGAAACACAGTAGATTGAAATCAGACAAAATACCCAGATGGTTCAAGAAATTTCTGTGTTTTGGTGGCATAAAGTCTCGAGGCTCCAGTGATTCAGGGTTTTTTTCATTCTTATCTTTGTTTCATTTGTTGTCAGACTTTACTGCTCATTTTCAGTGTATGATTTCATGCAGTGGTACAAGGGCAACCGTTCCACTATATTTCTCCCTTCTCTGTTTTTTGTGGCTGGATTTCTTCAGACTGTAACCCGGAGTTTCTTCATCAAATCTCCGGGGCAGAATGACTCTGCTATATGCAGCTTCAGGTGGTGTGACAAGGCGTGAGAGACCACTGGTGTGTCAGGTGTGGTGGAAACTGTGTCTAGCCAGGTGCAACTCGGAGAAAGCTTTCTGTCTTCCTCTGCCTGTCCTGCCTCCTCATCCCTGTTTCAGACAGAAGGGGAAATATTCTCAAGCCTGCTTGGATTGCCCCCCGTGCACTGCCTTAAGGCATGTTCCTCAAAATGATCCTGCTTGGTTTAAGCAGTTTAAGGTGATTCCGTGTCAGTTTCAGGTGACCTAAATCCCACCTTCTTCCACTCCCTCCTCCCATCCGCAGGGCTGTTTTCCCATCTCTTTCCCCGTGCTGGCAGTTTGCTGTGTCTCACGTTGCTAACAAGGCTGGTTTTGGCTGCACAGGTGACTGAGTGAGTTGGCTTCAGGACTGAGCACCTGTCAGAAGGCAGTTACAGAGGTAATGCTGTCTAATGCTCTTCTGTTTGTGCCGTTTCTTTAATGAACTTCAGAACATTTACTGTTTGTATTTTTTTCAGAGTTGCAATTTTTATTAATCATCCCTCTTTATACTGACTCCATCATTTGTTCCTGTAAGAAATTATCCTGTCACTTACCCATTGAACTAGCAATATACTAAACTAGCTGTAATTAATAAACTGATAAAGATATATATGATGCTTAAAACAATAATACAATAGCCTTTGAGTGTTCCACAAACCCGTGACAATGCAAATGTCAATGCAGCCTAATTTTAGACATGACACAGTGAGTCTTCTGTTCATTAGCTTTTGTTCATTGTCTTATATATAGCTTGATGATAACCCCTTGGTTTATTCTGGATAGATTTTTTTTTTTAGCTGCTATAGTTGTACAATCCTTGGTATTCCATTTTAGATGTAAGGCAGGTCTTTGGGGAATATATTCATTGACCATAAGACATTTGCAGTCCTCGGCCAAGAGTTTCCTTTCTAAATTATTTCCAGCGTTACTTGAGACACAGAAGAGAACTGCCTGGAGCTGGGGAGAGAGGCAGGAAGAAAGCTGACATCAAAGAAGATTAAATTTGCTTGGGTTTGATTGGCATGGTTTATGTAAATTTTTGATGTTTGTTTGTTTGTTTCTTTTTAATTAATTAGACTGTAGTTGCTTTGTCTGTAATACTGGGTTTTATACAAAAATTAATAGGGCCAACATCCTGGCATTTGGCACTTCATGCATGTTGTCAGTGCCAAGTCCGAAGCTCATAAAAGAATTTTGTGGTGTTTTTGCTGTTAGCCAAAGTGTTGGGTAGACCAAAAGGCCTTTATAGCATGAACTATTCATTAGTTACAATGGAAATTTGCTTATTAAATTTTAACAGCTTTTTTCTTTCTTCATGCAGTATTAAGTAAAGAGAGGGTTTGCTCCTGCCTCCCTTTCAGCCACCTCAGCGCCTTAAAGAAGGCAACATACTTGAAGAGTGCATGCTGTGTCTTTGCAGTCCTCAACTGAAGTAGGTGGTGGTTGTGTGAGTGATACTCATTTTATGGTTAATTTATCTTCTTGATGCTCAATATCAGACTCCATTTGCATTGACTGAATAACTGTGGGGCCGTTAGGAAGGTAATAAGAACTGAGTTACTACCCTAGGAAGTGATTACTGCTAAATTTTTGCCTCTTAAGCCTCCAAACAGGATGTTAAGTTATTATATACTATTCTCTTTCCTGATGTACTGTCTGAGCGTCAGCCAAACTATCCATGTACCACTATGATTCATGCAGAACACTAATCTCAATGAAGCCAAAGTAAGTCTACATGAGACTGTAAATGACAGTTTTCATTACTACGCCCCTTCATTTTTTTACATGGAGCTCTCCCTCTTGATGAAATACTATTAAATGCAATCTAGCAGCCTGATTGCAAGATGCTATTAAATCATCAGCTCATGGCTGGTGTCCTTAACTGCCCATCTTTTCTTTGTAGGGGTTATATGTTTGCCTGTGGGAGGCTTCTGGGCATTGGAATGCTTTTAAACACTATTGTTTTCCACCAGACACATGTGGCTCTCAGGAACCTGGATGTCAGGCCACGTGTGTGATAGGCAGAACTACAGAATGAGCATCACGGATGTTCATCGTTGGAAGTTGAATTTTCAGAGCTGAAGGAATAGTTTGGAGCTGAAGTGTGATCTTCCAGCCTGGTTGTGAGAATTACAGAGTCTAAACCATGCCTGATGTGTCATTTTTTTTTTGAAAATAAACACTTGCTTTGGAAAGTATCTGAATATGCAGAAGGGTAAGGGAGTGTGGTAGATGCCAGGCAGGGAAGGCCTCCTCTCAGCTCCCATGTTTATTAGTCTCAGCCTGGTGCAAGAGCTCAGCAACCATTTGAATATGACACGCACAAGCCAACATTGTGTGTGTTGGGCTAGTGAGCAGCAGATTTCTCTCTTACTTAGGTTTCGTTCTTATCTTGTCCCTGTTTATGTTGGAGTGGTGCTCAGAGGCCCAAGAACTGAAGAAAATAACTACACTGCAGAGATTTATGAAGAAGTTGTTATGACTGCTAATGCTTCTTCCTGCTCCACTGCTACAAACTTTTCATAGTGTAGCAATGAACTGAATGGTTTCTGAAGGAAGGATGTAAGGAAATCTGAATTTTCAGCTTCATAAGGAGGTGGCTGGGAGGATGGAAAGAGGAAAGGAGAAGAGGTTGGGATTTCTGAGACTGCATCGGTACTTCAAGGAGTCGTTGAGTATAGCATCTCACATACCTCTTACTCATCCTCCTGCTATTTCTGAAGTGTCTGATGCTGCAGGTTAAGCAGTATGTGCTTGCTGGATCCATCCCCTCAAATGAAGGACTATTTGGACAGGCTTGTGTAGAGCTACTCAGTTTTGCCCAGGATGAAGAAATTTTTTTAGCATTCCAGAACATGACTCTGGATAGGACACCTGAATGTCCGACACATTCAGAGGAAAGCAGTAGGTTTTCTGGTACACAGTTTGGTCATCTTAAATCCACTGAAGTCCTCATTTAGGCATATATGTCCTTTTCTGTCTTTCTGAAACATGCCCAACTGATGATCCTGTAAGGCCTCTTGATTCGTCTGCGTGTGGAGACTGATCTAACATAGCTCAGGATCTCTGCACATAGAAACTTTTCATGAAAACTTAGAAACTGCTCTGAATCTGAGATTTCAACCTGAAAATAGAATGTTTCATGTTATAATCAAACTCACAAATTCTCCCAAACTTCCATACAGATTTTACAGCATTACACTAAGGTTTCATTTCAAATCCCTCTGGAAGACTTGGCATTTAATTTTACTCTTCAGAAATCCGTGAATGTCATCAATCTTTTTTGCCTTTTTGTATTCTATGGCCCTGGACTTATTTTTCTTGTTTGATACCTTATCTTTAGGTCAGTTTGTTCTTTTTCTTTGTTCAGATTCCCTTTGAAGAGTTGTTCTACTGCTTCTTCTGGTACTTTCATGTACACATACAGACACACTTCCACTCAAACTCCATTAATGCCAATTTTAATATCTGTTTCAAATCACTGCAAAAGAACCAAGTATCTCCTCCTTTCTCCCTGAACACTTAGTTCTTCCAGAGCAAGCCTCACTTTTTATTTCATCTGTACAGCAGGATATAAAATACACTTAGAAGCTTGTCCCAGTAAGAAAATCCCATTTACTTTCTGACTTTAGGATTCTTCCCTATTCCAGAGGGTCATTAGTGGAACAGAGCCAAAAGGACATTCAATTATTTGCTCAAGTTCTGAAGGGCCAATGTTTTGCAACTGCAGAACATGCTATTAACAAGGATGACTCCTTTGGCAATGTATCCTTTCTACTGCAAAATACTTGCTGTGTGGAACCTTAGACCCTTATTAGAAATTCATGGCTGATTTTAATGCATCCTGGCAGCTTTCATAAACACTGCAGTCATCTGGAAGCAAGCAAAAAAAAAAAAAAAGATCATTGGTTTATGCAAAGTAATTCAGCTATGCTCATATTTGATCTAGGTCTCTAGTGGGAAAGGAATACTTGAACCTTTTTTAAAAAATTTAGAGGCATTTCTACAACATTACAGCTCACCAGTTGATTTAGAAGTCATATTCATGTAAGAGATAATAACTCAATGTAGATCACCAATAAAAGAAAAAAGTTGTCTAAAATGAGCACAGTCTTCGGTGTGCTGGAGGAGTTGTAAAATCATGTTGTAAAACTTAACTACCCGTTGTCAGAAAGTAATACTCTAATAGGAAAATCTGGCTATCAAGAAATCTTTTCATATCTTCATAATATTTTAAACAATTTTCCCTAAATTTTGAATTTTTCTTGGAACACTCCTATCTTGGAGGCACTGTTTGTTGCAGAGACAAAGCTGTCAAGAATGGAAAGCAGATCTGAGAGTGACTAGCTTTTGTTTCCTTGGGGTACTATGGTGCAAAATGATAGCCACAGTCAACAAGTAACATTTTTTGTGGTAGATTGTTGGAGAAGTACCCAATAGCAGAATTCTACTGCAGTTTTCATAATATTATTTTTCCCAGAAAGCAAGTGTGGTGGAAATAAAAGTGATATTGTATGATCACAAGCCAGAGAGGAAGCTTTGAAGAGGATGCATTGAAATGATGAGTGTTCTAGAGCTGTTGTGTATAAGACAGTCAACTCTGATGTAAGGCAAAAATTCAGACTTTCAAAATTCCATCTTGTCTTTCTGTAAAGCCAAACACAGCTGAACTTTGGATGAGTCTCCTAAATGCTTTGAAATCTCTTCCTCCTGCAAGGATAAAAAATTTGTCCCACTTGCTCAGATTTGCAGAATACATTTATGTAAAGAAATTTTTAAAAAATCATGTACAATTGATCTCTCTAGCCAGTCCAACACGAAGAATTTACAATTTAACAGTTTACTTTGCCACAGATAAATAATATCAATGATCATCTTCAGAATTAAGCATCTTCCCTCTCTGTTCACTCATGAGTAATTTGCATTGAGAGGTACCAAAGAACAGTGTAATGAAATCACCCCCAGCAGCTAAACAGTCAGAAGAAAAGAAGTTAGTGCATAAACCACATGTAGATTTTAAAAAAATTCTTCAACAAGAAGGCCTGAAAAGAGCAACAAGCTAGGAAATATTTAGGTTGGTTTATATTTATTTACAAATGTTGGTAGCAGATGGCTACCAACATTGTATTAGTGTGGCTGTTTAAGCAAATTAAGAGCTGTAACAAACAGCCCAATTTATGTACCAGCTCGTCTGCTTTAGCCCACTCTTACTTGTGTTACCCAGAATGACTCCCATTACAATTCATCACATGGCTAAGAAGCTCAAAAAGGAAATAGATACAAGTGCAAAACCAGGAAAAGAGCATGTTTGTCCAAAGCTAGAGATCAGTTGTTTCTCCATCATGGGTGCCTGTTTTGAGTGATAGTTCTGTGCACAAACAATTGTTTCCAGACAGCTCACTCTCCTAAGTACAGAGTGCGCCTTAGTTATTAAGGCTTGTAGAGGCTACAGATGCAGACACTACCTTTGCTGCTAGTTAGGCATAATTTATCTCACCACTTGCTTTAGAAGAGAACATATTTAGCAGATGAACTAAACCAGTCTGCTCTTTTCCCACATTGCCTTCATTTTCATACAACAGCCAAGGTGGCTAGGATGAGGTGATGGCTGATAGATGAAGGTGGCTAGTCAAATGGATGTCTACGACACATATTGGTTAAAAATACTATCTAAAGAAAATAAATACAAATGGTGGTCTCAGCTGAATTTGCCTCAAAAAAGGCCACATCCAAGAACATTGCATCTAGAACTGTCATACGGGACATACACTTTTTGTACATCTCCCTTTGAACAGAGTTGGGCTCCTGTCACTTGTATACCTAATTTGCTCACAAATTCAAGAATAAAGATTATGTCTTCATAGGCAGCTGGACAGAACTACCTGTGATACCAAAATACAGGTAGAAGAAAACATCAGTTTTATCACTGTAAAAAGGATGGACAATATAATGAGCATACACTGATTTAAAAATAGAAACAGGAATGCTTGCTTTGAAAATACTTATTGTGAACTGACTTTCCCATTCCTGTTCTAGCAAGTGGTAAGGAACAGGGTAGTCACTGGTTAAGGAGAATGTCACTGCAGATGGCCCAGAGAAAAGTGTATCACTGTCATTTGATTGTCTGACTTGGCCTCTGGGCCTGCTTGGTGTCAGAAACCTCTATTCAGCAAAGTCTGTGTGTGCACATTAGTGTCTGAGAAAGTGATACTGACTGTACTCACATGTTTTTTCCTGGAAAAATTCTATCTACAGTGATGATATGCCACATAAAAAACAAGTGAAATCTGAACTGGAAATGGGTGTAGTTTATGCTCATTTAATTTATTACATTAAAATTACTAAGATGCTGAGAATTTTTTTTTCCTATCTTTCATTTATATGTAGCAAGTGCTCCAAACAACTTCTATGAGAAAATCTCCTAAATTAAGAGTGATGTGCTTTAAAAAGATTCTTTCTATGTGACACAGCATGTTCTACGGGAAGTTTTATTTAAGAATGTTTATGTTTAGACCTGATGCTTTTAGGGTATATGCCTGCTATACAGTTCTGAGGCCCCTCCTCAGAGTTGAGCAGCTCTGAGCTTACACATTATCCCAACGTGGGAACATTTCCATGTCACAGTGTGACTGATGCTCCCATCAACTCATTGTTGCTGAACCTGTTTGTGTGTAGTGGAGCATGGAGCCAGTAGCTTTCTGTGTGTCAGGACCTGCCATTGTGCCACCCACAGGAGCCCTGGTGTACCAGGGGGTGACAGGACTGTGGGGCAGGGACACAGGGCTACTTGTGTTCTGACTTGCCAGCACCCTCACTGCAGATCCACCCAGTCCTAGAAACAGACAGGCACTAAGTTAGTTATGGGCCTTCAAGCAGTGCCAGACTGAAATTGCCAGACAGGAGTGGATAATGGATGTGAGCAGGCTGAAAACTGGCTGAGAGCCCTGAATAACTCTCCAGTGTAGACATCAACACACTGGAGGAAACTTTGGCAGCATGTCTGCTTACCTTCCAATGAGTGCTGAATCATCCTGCTCAGCTGGAGTGAGCAGCACCTCGCCAGGGAAGGGATGTCAGGGACACTACTGTGCTAAGGGGCTGTGCCTGACTGGGGCTCACGGTGAGCTCTGGGGCTTTGGGCAAGTTTTGGGACATTACTGGTTCCTGGATGCAGGCAGATACCCTCCCACCCACACAGGGCAGATGCCCCCAGAGACAGACAGAGACAGATGTACAGGATCCATCTCTGAGGAAAAGGCAGATCATCAGGCACCAGGCAGGCAGATCAGGTTGCCTTTTCTCCCTGTGCTGCACAGTGGAGCCAGTGCCTCACCATCTCTCAGGAAGAAGAAGCTCTGGGCCTGGCTTGTGGTGGATGCAACCAGCGCCATTAGACTTGTCTGCTAGTAATGACATATTTAGATTACAGCAGATCATATTTTCATTAGTGGTGCTGCTTCTGGAGAGAGAGGAGTGCTAAGTAGTAATCATTATTATTGCTTTATCAGATTGTATCTGTGCACAGCTGCCACCTGCCACTCTCAGAACTGTGCTGCAAAGAGACCCCTGGTTTTAAATCCTAGTGTGTGACCTCATTATCAGTTCAATGTTTCAAAGCCCACAGAAACCTGGACCTAAATGATGAAATTTAGAAATTGGCTTTGTGGTTTGGTTTCTGGGTCTTTATCATCCATATAGGTAATTTTTCATTTTTCTCTACAGTAGGCTAAGATTTTAGTTATGGGAAGGAGGGGAGGAAGGGAGAAAGTGGGTTGAAAATGATAGAAGAAATTAAGGAAAGAAGGGGAAGAAGAAGAGAGAGAAGAGAAGGGAGAATGGCAAGAATGGCAAGCAAGAAGAAGAAGAAAAAAAGAAAAATCATTTCTACAGAGCAACACCAGGAACTGTACCTTTAAGAAAAATAACAGGTTAAATAAGTTTCACATAAAACCAGAGGCAATAGTTCTGTCAAGACGTGGCTCACTGAACAAGAGTGAAAGGCAAACTAAATTAATGTATTGTATCTAGCAATAGCTTGTCAGCATAAAATTATCCATGCCAGCATGGGCATTTACAGGGTTTTAAAGCCACCCTGTTTCCTCCTTATAAGTTCCTTGTCTTGAAATAGTGAACCTGAGATTTCTTATTCCCTCAGTACTTGTGATTCTTGGGACTCTTAACACACACCAGTCTAGGTAATGGGTTACCTTAGTGCTAAATTTTATTTTATTTTCTAAAGTGAGAAATCTGGGATTTCAGGCTTTTCAGGCTTTTGTTTTCAGTATAAAATACTTGAGTGCTGCCTTTACTTTCTGGACTACTGACTATCAGGTGCAGAAGGACAGTGTAATTTGGGATCTCTGGTTTGTTTAGCTGGCTAAGGGACACAGACGTGATATCAGAAAAGAAATTAAGACAGTGGGGAAGTCAGGAATAACTGAGTGGTGCTATGAAAGTACAAAATTATTTGAGGGAAAAGACAGTGCTCTGAACTATGTCTGGAGGACCAACTTCCCTAAGATCTGTCCAGGCAGTCACATGGGTCAGCATGAGATGTGGCATAGATTGTGTGGAAAGTGTGGTTTTAGACCCTTACACTGTATAAATCCCTACATTCACCAATTTAAAAGAGATATCCAAGTTTACACCACTGGGAAGTTTGGCCATGTCTTTAATTTATAATCCAAAGTCTTTGTCACAAATATGGAGACAATTACTCCAAAATGTGATCCTCCACACTGGGAACAGTGTCGTTTAAATGCAGACTGTGGATTGGCCGTGGTCAGAGGTTTGTGGTATGCGTTGCTTCTGTTTTAAATGTGTGGAGAAAAAATGGATTTTGTAGTTGAAAGCCTGAAATGCTGTTATCTTTGTTCAATTTTTTAGCACCATCTGTTCTTCCCGAGTAGAAATTCCTGACAAATCATATGAGCAAAATCTTACTTTATTTCTCCATGCAGCAAGCAAACCATTAGAATTACCAAAATCTGGTTGGGCAAAGAAATATGTTTATAAAATGATTGGTTTAAGTCTTTGTTGTCTGAGAAAATGACTTTTTAATGTACTGACAGCTGTCTCCCTCTGGCATGTTTTCAGTTTAACAGTTTATGTTGGAGCCAGATCATTTGTTTCATGACTGTCTGTAGCGTAACAAACAGCACTTTTAAATCTCCCATCAGCTCACATAACTCATAAATGTTATCTGTCCCAATTGGGATACTTTTGCAATCACTGTTTTCTTAGTTGTGCCTGAAAAATGCTTTAATATGGGCACATCATAATCCTCAGAGTCAACTGAAACATTTAGATATTTTTATTAGGTCATTTTAATTCAGAGTCAAGGAAGGTACTCAGCATATTAATGCTTGGTAAATAAATAAATAAATTTATTTGCTAAAATAGTTATATAATGATTATTTAAATCCTATCTAGAAAACAAATGTTATGTTCTGGTCCCTAGACCTTCCAAAACCCAGTATGTTGGGCATTGTGCAAATACAGTCTGCACGCTTCCAGGCTAAATCAGGCTTTCATTTAAAAGTCTTCATACTTTGCTCTTAGAGATGAGAGCACTGGACTTCAAGGTGTAATTCTTCCATCTGTATCCAGCAGTGTCCAGCTGGACCTGAGCTGATCCTGTGAGTCCAGAAGTCTGCACACAGTTAGCTGTCCATGCTCCCATCCCTTGAGCATCATACAGGACATCCTCACCACCTCTGGTGAAGCACCTGCACCTTGGATTGAAAACTGCAGTCTGAACACTGAAATCCAGTTCATAGTAGGAGCAGCTGAAAGTGAAACAGAGGAGAGTTCTCTTCATTTCCATCTAAAGTGGTCTTTTGACATCATTTTATCTCCTTCATGGTATGTCATGGGTATAGCATAGTAACATCAAGAGAAAGCTACTATTTCTGGTATTGGCAGTGTGGTGATCCCTTTTTGGTCCCTTTTCCTGTTTTGTAAGGAAATAGATCTGTAGCACAGCCTGTGCCCCCTGATGCCAACAATACTCATTTGATAAGGGTTCCTTACATCATTAGGAAGAGATGTTACTGATTTTACTAATTGATTAGATCCACTCATTGTGGAAGGAGAGCAATGCTCAAGCATCTCCTCAAGGCTTAAATATGTTCTTTGTTCATGGCATTTTTACCATCTCCTAAGTCCTATTTTTCAAATAAATTTTGCCGCCAAGTTGGAAAGGATCTACTGTAAGTAGAAAAATTTTTCTTGCTAACCACATAGTGAGTGTTACAGGTCTCTGGTGTATTTCTGAAACACATCCGTGTCCATGATCTGTCCCTAGGCTGTATGCATTCAGAACTGAAACATTTATTTTGTGTCACAATAATATGCTTATGAACCATGTAAAAACAGAACAAATATTAAAACCTTTGCAATTCTTATACCACAAATGAATAGATGCATAAGGAGGGGAAAATACAAGCTCTTTGTAGAAAGAAGTATCTGGGTAAAACATCTGTAGTGGAAAATGTGTCTGGAGTATGGATTCTCAGGTGAAAAAGAGAAGACCCATTAAATGAGCATTTGTTGGCAGGCTGCTGGAGGTTGCAGCCACGGGAAGAAAAGGTGGTCTTCTGACCTGTGATTTCTAAGATTCTCACTATAATCTGTGACAGAACTAGTGTGACACCAACAAGAAATGTGAAGCTACAAAGGCTCTACACAAGGGTTTCTTTTCCCTTCTCTTCCCTATGCTGACTCCAAATCTAAATTCAAGGTAAAGGCTGGATATCATAACTACATTGGACCCTGGGAGGTCTCACTGAGCATAGTGTTCATTGAATGCTGGTCACAACTCTAGAGCAGATTGCACCATGTGGGAGCCATGTGAGGAGTTTGGGAACAAAGGGAAGAAGGCTCTTTTGGCAGGAGGTGTGTTGAATGGGAAGGTCTTTTAACCACAAGACTTAGCATGTCAAGTAGTCTGATGTTCAATGACAAAAGAAGTGTAATGGCTAGAAAGGCTATGGGACTTGTGTAACTATCTTAGGTGATCCAGTTCCAACCTGAAGAAATACCAAGTTAGGGAAGTACGTGTTGCATTTGTTGTTTATTCTATCTCTTTGAATTAATTGGATAACATTAATGAAGATCTACTCATTTTGGAATGTGAGAAACCTGCACATATTATGTTCTATGTATGCCACATGTCTTTTAGAACATTGAAACTCTGGGAAAACCTTCCATTTTAGCTATTTAAGTTGAAGTTGCACTTGTATTTACCTGCAGATATATTGCAGCTCTCATCTGATCATTATGTCTGCATGAACCAGAGTGGAGTAGATAGGACAGTTTGTAGCTGGCTGTTGCTCTAGTTCAGGCACCAGAACTCAATGTGCTCCCAGATTTAATAACAGAGGTAGAAGCCGGGATAATATTCAGGGCTAAGCAGTTTTATTGTTGGGTCTCAGCTCTCAGGTGTTAGTACATGAGGGAGCTGGTCCAAAGATCTCAAATCTGGCTTATTCTTGCTTCCTCTCTGGCTTGGGAAGCTCAGACTCGTGGTATGTAGGCTAAGCAGTCATGTCTACCTTAGCAGCATTCAGTGCTGGGGGCCCCTGAGGGCATAGCAGTATTCAGTGTGGGCTTTTCTCCAAGTATCAGGAGTTTGGTGCAGCACTAGATGGAACATAGGTCTCCTGGATGAAAGCAGTGCAGAGGAGAAAACTGAAATTAAGCCAGAGTACTAGAAACAAAATATTAATAATTCTGAGGACAAGTTTCATAATTAATTTTGTTAAAAAAACACCTCCTTGATTATGTGTTTTAAATTGTGGAAGCTCTTGCAAGATGATATCAGCTCTGAAATTTGTCCTAAAGTGTTTTTTCATATATTCAGATGGCAGTAGAATGTCAGGAATGTCACATTATATGTGTGCAGATATGTAATAGCATTCATGAGCTTCCAAGATGACACAGGCTTTGTTGAAGTTCTCTTACTATAACAGATCTCATATAAGTGATTGTTCTGAATAAATTGTCTACACTTGTTTTCTCACTGCAAACAGAACAGAGCCATTTTTAAACAGACTGGATAAAATTGACATAGAATTCAATGTGGGAGGAAAAAAGGGTAAATTCAATTATATTTTCCCTGATATTTCCTGAACACTTTTTTTTTTTTTTCCCCAATTGCGTTGTTCTTTCAGTTCAAGAACAGCGAAAGCTTTGGAAATTGTTGCCTACCACTAATAAATATGGGAGTAGAGCATAATCATTCATTTAATGTTTTGGAACAAGGAGTCTCTTATACAGCTACAAAAGGGGCAGAGCTTGAGAAAACTTTGATGAGGCACTTCTCCAAGCCACAGCTGAAGAGAACTGTGCTTTTGTTTCTTAGATTTCAGATGCTAATAGCTGCAGGATATTTGTCCAGGGCATTAGTGAAAACCAGTAGGACAAAGGTGCTTCAGCAGTCAATATTCACGGTTCAGTAGATGAGCTGAAGCCCCAGTATTTTACTGGGAAACATAGTACTGTCTGCCTGATGAGCCATTGCGTTGGGTTCGTGACCTCTCATGGTCATTACAGAGCCCACGTAAAATTTTGTGAAGAGGTGCTGTCAATCCAACACAGATGATAGCAGCCAGACTCCTGAAATTCTCACTGTAGTTTCAGTCAGATGGAGCATTTTTGCTGTCTTAGGTTTTGATTTACAGGACACTTAAAAGATACTTCACTTCAGAGCAAGCAGAACAGCGGCAGCAAGTAGGGCAGCGTGCCTGAGCAAGGTCTGATGTATGCGCGCCCTCAGAGAAACAGCCTTAGGAAACACCGTGATTTACGTGACACGGTCTTGTCCAAATAGGCAGATGTTTCAGCGGATTTCACAGGCCGCTCTACCCACCTTTCAGTGCATCTGTTTTCTGCCCGCTTAGCCCAGCTCCCCTTCTCGGGGCTGCCTATAACCTCGTTCGCCTCCCGCGCTGAGAGGCATGACCCAGGGGGCCGAGAGGGAGGCTGGAGGCAGCTTCTAGCGGAGAGGCAACTGCTTCTTCCCTACCGTGTCTCCCATCAGACGGCTCCTATTTAAACCATAGCTGAAACCAGATGGTAGCTAATGTGCTGCTGCTGCTGCTGCCATGAAGCAGAGGGCAGTCTGGGGGGTATACCTACTGCCTTTTCTCTCCCTCTGCTCTAGGGGCACGTCCTCCATCGCACGGGATTCCCTGGAGCACTGCTGGTGCAGAGGGACATAGTGTTAGTCTGGGAAAAGAAATGTCTGAGGCCAGGGAGGATCCACCCTCATGTACTGAGTCCTTAATTAATACAGGGCATTGAGTCTGGAAAGGTAGTACTTAATAGGATACATAAAAAATAACAGACATTTATTTTCTAAAGCATTCTGTTTTAAACAGCAGTATCAGTTAAAATGTGTGTATTTTTAAATTTAGCTTTCATACAATATCAATCCCAGAGCCAGTCACATTTTCCCTGTGGTAATATTACTAACGTAATTCTCAGATGAGTCTATAGCTTTATTTTGTGTCTCATCACTCCTTGATAACTGGAAACATACCACAGATATTAGGCATGTACTGGAAATGAAGAATTATAGGAAATGGTTGTCTCATCCTTGAGAATGACAAAGTATTTTGCTGTTAAGAATATCAGCTCCAGACTGTCTTTTGGAGTAATTCACAGTCAAAAGGTTCTCAAAACAGTTTTAGTGATCAACCTTCCATTTAAAATCCCCAAAGTGCCTGCATTATGTTCATGATGCATTCAGATTTTTTTTCCTTTTTCAATTGCAGCAATTTAAAACATTAGATCACAATTTTTATTATGAACCATGAGTAGAAGAAACCACAGTTTGGGTGGGGTGAGAGGATGATATGCTCGTTGCTCTACATTTTGTTACTTGAATCTTATGCCATCCCTATGCTGGACAGCACTATGAGCGAGTGCTCTGTCTAAAATGATTTTGTTTTACTGAAATGCTGTCACCACGCTTCATTTTCTTTTTAGAAATATCCCTGCCCCATTACTGGATGTTACTGTGAGAACAAGATGCCATCTTGTGGTCGGATTTTTCATTTTACAAACCTGAGCTTGCTTTTCCGAGAAACTAATTCAATTGTCTCTCCAGCTCGAGAAGACAAAATAACTAAACCATAATTTTCAGATTTCATTATAAACTCAAGCTCTTCAGTAAGACCTACGTGCCTTTACAATAAAAACTGGACTGTTCTGAGATAAAACTGCCTGTTATTAATAATTATCTACAATCTGGCATTTGGAGAGAATAAATTTTTAGTTTGTCAAAACAAAATTCTGATACGGGCATATTATTTTTTTTAAAGTCGAGCAAACATATTAATTTTGCAAAGTGTAGTGATTTTGTGCAGCTGGTTGGAAAAAGATGGTGCAAGCATTGCTCAAGAGAAAGGTTATGTTTTCCATGATTTAGGGTAATATAAATAGCAGTTGGGATTATCCCATATTTTCCACCTCACTTCTTAACCTCAGGTACAAAGCTGAATAATAAGAATACCAAAAGGCAAAATCTGCCTGGAGTACAAATCTAATAAACTTTGGGAGCACTTAAATGTCGATTTTTTTGTCCAGTTGGTTATTCAAGAATTGCCCACAAAGTTAAGATGCAATCTATTGCTTCTGACAAGCTAACTCACAGTGCTCTGTTTTGTGCAACATAAAGATCCACTTTCTTATTTCCACCCTCTTCGATAAACAAAGGAAAACCAAGGGTACGATTGCAGAAATTTTTCTAGCAATAGAGGATAACTGCTATCGAGGTTTCTTCCCAAGGACTGTACCCTGAGCTCTGTAGGCAGAGAACAGAGCCCTAATTATGTCAGAAACAACTCCAGTCTTTGGAACAGCTGAGGAATTAAAGCAATAAAATGGATATGACAGTGTTTTTCCTCCCACTCCTTTTGGGCTACAAATTCAGTCCAGCTTGATTTTAAAAAAGAGTGTTTACATCTGTTGGATCTGCTCTTAGGGTGCAGCTGTACTGTCTGTGTACAGACACTGGCTATGTCAGTGCGATATGGGCTCACAGACAGGCTGACTGTGGCTCATAAATGAAGGATGCCCAGAAATTTCCCTGGGAATCAGGACCAACTGCTGTGGGACAGCCTGTGTCTGTGCCAGCTCTCCATCTGGCTGGCAGATGGAGGCAGATGTAGGCATAGTGCCTGCTAGTGATGGTCAGCCCGCTGCCTTCACTGCCAGACTGTGCCTTGAAGCTGCTCTGCAGAGTGCTGGCTGAGCCAAAATGGGCGTCAGGGCAGGTTAGGGTAGACACTTGTGATCCTATGCTCAGAAACATGCTTGGCTTGACTAGGATGGACAAATACCAAGTAGTAGAGGTGCATGTATGCAACCAAGGAGGAAACAGAGTCATATGGACTGTGGCAGGTTATTTATTTGTTATTTGATGTAATACTGTACATTGAACAGCAAAAGAAGAGACCCCTAGACCTAAGGAGCTTGGAGGATGAGGGAGGGGAGAAAGGCAAAGGCTCAGCGATGGGAAATGCTTTGCCAAAGCTGCTGAGCCAGCCCTTAGCAGTCCTGTGACCAAAATCCCCCTGTGGGAAGGGGGACCCACAGCCAGCTCCCACTGGTGCCACTGGCCCAGTCAGTGCCTGCCCTTGTGCCCTGAGTGAGCAGAGAAATGCGGGGAGGTCTTGCCACTTCTACGTAATATCCACCTCCATGCTGGAAGGTGGTTGATCAAGATGAGTTAGGAGAATAGAGGAGTGGAAAGCTCTCCCAGGCCAGCCATGTAATAATAGTGCCAGACGATGTGTGCTGCCACATCTTAACTGGTGTAAATTTGTGGAGGAACATAACAAAGTAAAATCGTGAGTGGTAAGCAGGGGGAACAGTGAAAAAAGAGCCTCCTTACTGCTGCAAATTGATTTTTTTTAATTTTTTTTTTTGGCAGCAAAGAGGCTTTTATTCTCATTGCATCACAATGAGGGCTTCAGAGCCTATTTAAGTGCCTGTTTGCCTTTCCCTTTACTCTGCATTGCAGCTGGCATGCCCAAGAAAAACAGCTTGCTCTGAATGCACATTAAGGTTTGGCCAGTGCATGTGTAAAGCAGAAGTGATACAGCATCATTTCATAGGCAGCAGGCATCAGGATCAGAGAAGAAAGCAGAGGACACGACGGCATTTCCATTTCTCCTGTGTGCATCCTCATCCATGTAGCCAAGGCACAGGCATTGGCGCTCTGGGCTTTGCATTGAAAAGGATGTAGCAGAATGAGATGCAAACTGCTGGAGGTGGTTATTGAGATGTGATTGACCTCTTTCTTCTGTAGAATTTCTATACATCCACATATTCATTCTGAAAATTTTACCAAGCAGGCACGAAATTTTGTACCAAATGTTGGTTCTTTTTTCTCTGCTTCTTTTCCTCCCTCTTTTTTCTTTTTTTTTACCCAACTGCTATGCTGACCAAGATTAGAAAAGTGAGGAAAATGCTGTTTTGTTTTTTTTTTTTTGCCAGTGATCTATTCCCCTCCTCCCTGTATATACCAAATTTGACAAGTAGCAAATACAGAAGCACCACATCCTGCCTCAAGTCAGCTCAGGAGCACGCACTACTGCAAAGTCAGCATGATCAGGAACCCAAGTGTCTATAAACATCAAGTGTATCTTTCATAGACTGTAGAGGTGAAAGGAACCCCTGTGTTTTTTCACTCTGGTCTACTGCATAAATTCACTCTGGTCTTCTGCATAAACAGGGCATAGAGCTGTTCTCTGTAACTGGATGACAGCCTGTTTCAAAAGACACTTAATTTCATTTTAAAAGCCTGTGCATTTCCCCTGGCAAATCATTCCAGCTGTTAATTTCCTTATTTCAGGGACATTGTGTCCTATTTCCAGTCTGAATTTATCTGGCAGAGTTCAGCTTCTAGCTGCTGAATTCTGGTAACCTGCTGTCTGCAGGATGGAAGGACAAGGCTGCAGGAGCTGTACAGTTTTCCAAGGGAGGAAGGGGAAATTGGTAGGTGTTGCTCCTGTGTCACTAAAAAAGCAAATGCACAGTCCCAGCCAGTGCTGATAGCAGATTTCAACCTCATTAAAGTTCCCTTTTTGCAATGAATTTCTGTCTGTACAAGTAATCCCCAAGCCAGCACTTTTTCTGGTGTAACTATCCATCTAAAATGATTGTAAGACCTCTCACCCTTTCTTAAATAAGCTGCATAACTCCTCTAAGATTTCCTTTCCCATTCTGGATCATTTTCTGTGTCCTTTTGAATCCAACATCTTCCCTGGCAGCACGCTGTTCTAGCAGCTCTCTTACAATTGCCACATAGAGCCAGGATAACTTTCCAGCCCTGACATTTCTTTTCATGTATTGATTTTTCTGTGTTACAGCAATCGCCAAGCCCTCTCCTGACTCATTGCTTTCTATGAGAGGCAGTCTGTTCCCTCAGCTGACACAGATACATTGACATATCTCCAGCAGATTGGGTGCAAAGTGTCTCCAAAGGCAGACCCACCTTCAGCAGGGTGGCTGTCCCCAGGCAAGGCTCAAGAGTTCTTCTCATGCTCTGACATCCTCAGTCCTCCTTTGTCCAGTCCCCCAGAGGTGCAGGTCTTGGTTCCAGGTGGTCTCTCAAACAGGTTAAGCTGTTCAGTTGTTTTTGCTGAAACTTCTGTTTCTGCTTATCTCTGAATCCCAATATCCCATCACCGACTGTGAGTTCAAACTTACGTACTGATATTAGGAAGAAATTCTTTACTGTGAGGGTAATGAGAGACTGGAACAGACTGCCCAGGGAAGCTGCAGATGCCCCATCCCTGGAAGTGTTTGAGGCCAGGCTGGATGGAGCTTGGAGCAACCTGATCTAGTGAAAGACAGCAGGGAGGTTGTACTAGATGACCTTTAAAGGTCCCTCCCATTCTGTGACTCTATGATTTATGAAATATTGTATGAGCCATATTAAGTGGCCTAGAAAGTTTTTTAGCAGTCCAAAAATGAAGAGAAATACTCAATCTGAGTGCCACCAGCACATAGTAGCCTGGAGAAGCCACAGCCTTTTGCATCCAGACCCCAAACACAGCTCCTAAGGGGGATTCCTATAGGAAAATAACCTGCCTGAGTATAGTCACTGAGCTTGTAGCAAACCCAGTCCTGCTTGCAGTTTAATTTGTAGAAGCTGGTCAGGATTATTTTACAGCTCTAACAGCGTGGGTGATTCTAACAAGTCACCACTGCAGCATCTCAGTAACTGTCTGAAATGACACTTCTGAAAAGATCAAAACAGCAGACAAAGATTGATAGAAAACTCATGAGGTTATTGCCATCCCCCCTTATGCTAGAACAGATTTCTTATTCCCACTACTTAGATCTCCTGGGTAAAATGCCATCACAAACTAGTTTTCAGATTTTTTTTGTCAAGTAAAATTATAAAAAAAAATGCATTTAAATAAAAGTTTATTCAATAATATTTATCTACAGTGTTTTATAACTGCCAAAAGTGGAATAGTGCTTAAGAACTGGGAAATTTCCTCTTATTTCCACTTACTTTATGTTCTGACAAAAAAGTCTGTCCATTTCGAATATCAAATCCACTTCCCTGCTTTCACCTCAGAGGTATTAAAAAATATCGTACTGTCAGTTCTACTCAGACCCAGCATGAAGAGCTTGTCTCTCCCTGTACCTGCTCACAGATCAAGCTAATCCTTTCGTAGCACTTGTCTGTTAATATTTTACAGGCTCCAACACACTCGGATTCAGTGACCATAGCCAGCTTTTAAAAAGTCATCCTGTAACTGGATTTTTATAGTTTCTAATGCTTAATCATTGCCTCTGTGAAATATTTTTGATTACATAGAAATTCTGACATGACCTTAATATATCTTTCATAAAGAATTACTGCAGAAGCGACAAGCTAATTTTGTAGTGCAAAATATGAAGATAGTAGTAGGATATTATTGGCAGAATTTAGTCAAAAATAGGAGATAATACATAAATATAATTTTACCCTTCAGTTGTTATCAATTCATTTATTGTGCTCTTATTTGAATGTTTTGTATGTATTTAATGATTGCTTTTCCCTAACTCCTGAGCAAACACAATATATATTTATGCATAAATAAAATATTATCTATATTCAGCAATTAATGGAAAGCAACACCATTAGGACTGTAAATAATTGACCACTGGAATTTATTTCTTACAATAAGCCATGAACTGAAACTGAGATATAAAGTCTCAGGCTCTTTTTCCAATTTTAAATAGACTTAAATAGTATATTCCTGTCAAGATCATAATTTAAATATGTTCTTTGGTTATCCATTATAAAAATGGCAATCTCAGTAAATTTGCTTGGTTGTGATGCAAAAGCTGTAGCTGTATCATAGGACTTGCATAATATCCAATATGTGACAGTGAAAGCAGAATGACTCTGCTCTTCAAAGCGTTTTCCCAAAAACAAAGGCGTTTTAGTTTATACGGTTGTTTTTTATGTGTCCTCCACAAAAAGAAAAAAAAAAAAAGGCTAAGTAGCTATGCTACACATCTGTCCTCAGGCTTTTTATGGAACCTGCAGCTGTGAAATACAATCGCTGAACAGGTACCGTGTCCTTTCTCCAGTCTTGGCAGTGAATGAACTGAGTAAGTTTTTGCCTGAAAGTAGTTGGACAAACAAAGGCTATAACGCAAGAAAACATTTCCTGCTCTGCTATTTGGAGGGACAGTGAGTTATCACTTTGCCCTTAAGGTGGAGGACAAAACACAATACTGATGTATCTTCCTTTCCTCCATCCACCACAGTTTATGGACTCCATCTGATGCCTAGATGGGGGAGTGGTGGAGTTCCTACTGAAGGGTGTTTAGGCAAGAGAAAAAAGGTGCCTTAGGTGACTTCATTTGTGGGGCCTTCCTAGCCCACCCCCTGTCATTGCTGCCAAATGCTGCCATAGGCAGCACTGTATTACTTGGAGGTCTGGTTGGAGAGCTGTGGAAATCAAGAAGGACTACTTTTGACCAAGGAAGATAGGCAAGGTGTGAGGAGCCCTCTGGAAGCTTTGTGATAAAATCAAGAGGAGGAAAACAGTAGTGAAAGGTTTAAATTGATCAAAACCTACCTTTTTCTACAACTGGTGCAGTTAGGACATTATTCAGAGGCCAGTGGTGGCCCTGGACCCATGCCCAGGAGACCAGTAGCATGGATAGAGCAGTGCTCCACCTGGGCTGAGAGACCCTCCATCTGCATGGATGTCCACCTTGCTGGCATCAGCTGAGGCTGGATAGGGCTATGGCAGCAATGCAGGAGGAACTCACATTAGTTCAGCTCAAGGCTGAGCTTTTAAAGCAAATGTCCCAGTCCATACACCCCTTCTGCACATTGGTGGAGTGATTGCATAGCAGTTTTGGGTTGCAAGGACTGAATTTCCTTGGAAAAACTGAAGGTATAGTGCTGCTTCAGGAGTGCAGTGTATGAGTCACAACCATAGACAGACTTTTGGTTTGCAAAGCTGGGCTGGAGCTGGATAACATGGCCCATGCAGGATGTGCATAATATAGGCACCAGGTCTGTTTCATTCTAGAGACCTGCTCCTGTTGGTCCACAGCACTTATTGATAAAAAAACCTTATGGAAGAGTGCCACTCTGTCAGCTTCCTGCCTGCCCACTCCAGCCCTTGCTGTCTCTATGATTGTTTCCTTCAGCTGTGCCAGTCATGGTCTGAGCAGTGACTGGATCACTGAAACAGCCTGGGTCAAGGGTGAGAAGACAGGTTATAGTTTGTCTTGAGCTGAACTGCTTGTTTGGGACACCTTGAGAGCTCAATGTATTGCCCTGGGGCAGAGGAAAGAACAGATCAACATTGGGGAAAGGCACTCATCACATCTGTGTTGCTGAAAGTTTGCAGAAACAGCATTTTCCTGTCAGCCTGACAAGAAGCTGTAACCTGCTTCCAGAACACCTTTCCCACATCAGTTTCCCTCCTCTTATTTCATCCAATTAGTAGGAGTTTTGAGGTCAAATCAGTCAATTTAGGAAAAATACAAACACCATTGACAACTGGCACTTGAAGCTCAATAGCTGTGCAAAGGTTACTCAGTAAGAGCAGTCATTATATCACTCATTATTCTTCTATGCCCTGGCCCCGTGATCCATTCATGAGGGCAAAAGTATTTTAGTACATTAACTGGAACCTCTGCCAGCTTTTGGATTGATATAATTTGTGGTCGATGAACTCTTGTTCATCATCATTGAATTCCCTAATAGGTTCTTTCACAGGCTGCTATTGGGGAAAGCTTGCCAAGTCTGAATGACTTTTACTCAGGGCTTTTGCAAATGCTTCTAAACCCCTGGATGAAGCCTTAAAGGTTAACGGAGAGACCTCATGAAATAATTATTATTTCTCAATGGACACCTCCTTCATGACATCTTTCTGAGTTGCTCAGTGAAACTATTGAAGGTGTAAGGTCCAGTTGTTTTAAAATATCTCCCAATAGAAAATTCCACCTGTTAAAATTATGAACTGAAGTTAAAGAAAAGCTGTCTAGTACAGTGATGAACTTGACTAGTTGACTAGAGCTACTTACTGTCTTTTAAATTATTGTTTGATTATTAAATCTGCTTGATGTGGAAATCAGGATTGAAATATTTCCCCATCAACTTTCTGAAAATCAAGCAACTTGGATCTTGCCAGCATAGCTGGAGACAAAACTGGGATGATATGAAAAATGACACAAATAAAGAATTTTCTGGAAAGGTTTTGTAGAAAAAAAAGGACTATTCATCAAGAGATATTTGTGTAGAAGTCCCATTAGAAATGGCAGCAATGATAGTTATAGGTCACCGAAGTTTCTAAGAGCTCCATTCCTTTGTAGATACGTGTGCGATCTTCGTATATTTGCCTCTTCCCCTCGGAAACAAAGGTTTCTTTTTGGTTTTATAAATCCCTTTATACCATGTGGAGTTCCTGAAGCTGTAGCTTACTGATTGGTCACTATTTAATGTCTGTCAGGAGGGATTTTGCCTAGATAACAGATAAATATCAGAGGAAAAGGCAAGTTTATTCTAGAAAAGTATTTGATTACAGAAGTTGGTATTAGAAATACATGAAGATGAAAAATAAATCTATGAAGCTCAGTTCCCCCGATGTTTAGCAATTAGAGCTGCTCCCATATCTCAGATAACATAGTGGCCTGGTAGTCTAGTCCCCCTGCACGGAGAGGTGTCATTTCCGACTGGACTTTCTCTTTTTGTCCCACACTTAGTCTTCTCTCTTCCTGCCTTGTCAGTCTGTGGGATGTCCTTCTCACTTTTCCTACCATTCTTCAGCACAGTTTTAACCTCATCAACCTCTTCTATGCCACCAGCCTGTGATAATTTATGGATCTTCCCTTCTGAGCAGAGGGACCTTTCTCTCCCTTCCCCTGGAATAAAGTTCTGATATTTAAGCCATAAAGACTTTAAATGGGACCCATCCCAATCCTGGCAGCTCCTCTACATGTGCACTGATGCTACAGCCATTAGCAAGCAGATCTTTTCTAGCTTAAAGAGCCTTTCTGCTTCTCATATCATTTTCAGGATTGTTACAGAGCTTTATAAAGCCTGTGCTATGAGAAGAGATTCACAGTGCTGATACCTGATTATATCTGCAATCTCTGGCTCAGTGGTAACACATTGCCAAGGTTACAGGTGACAAATTAGTGACTGGGGTGACAGACTTGGAACTCAAATGGAATTATCCAGCTTTTCCAGCATGTCCCTTTTCCTCCTTCATCTTTTGCTGTTTTTGAGAGTTCTGCTTGTGTTTTATAATTGGGCAATGTCTGCTCAGCTCCAGCGGCCGCACAGAGCAGGACTAGGGCTCTAGGGCACTGAAGATCTGTTTAAGCACTGAAACTAATTCCTTCTGGAAAATCTGCTGCTGAGCATCAGCTTCTTGGAGGCACAGAAGTTATGAGAAAGTGGGTTGTGATGATCCCAAGCAGGATCTTCACAAGAGCATGGAGCCAAGAGTGCCAAATCCTGCAAATGGCAAACCCTGCCAGTCCTGGGGGAAGGATGCCTGCACCTTCCCCAGCCAAATCCTCCCATTAGTCTTAGGGAGGTTTTGGGCCTTGCAGAGCTCTAAGCAAAGCACTTGAGGAACCGAACCTCAGCAGGGAGAAGGTACCAAGGACTCTTGGATTGATGATATCCCGCTGCCATGAGAAGCAGAGAATTCTTGATCGGTTTTGCTCTGTGGCACTTGCAAGGAGCCAAGTTGACCAGCAGAGTTCCTGGAGAGATGTCATTATGGTAACATTAAAAATGAAAATTGTGGCTATAGATGCTGTTCATTCAGGTTAGAGCTTATGTACAGCATGTGCTAGTACCTTGTGTCACAGGGCAACACAGTATATGTGTTCAGCACTAACTGATGTTCTGGGGAGAGGTTGGCACTTGCATCCTGTTTGAATTTGTTTGGTTCACAGATATTAATGGGTATGAATGATGCCGTGTCTAGCAGCAGTCAGCAAAAAGCTGATGACAAGTTATGCAAATCTGGTGTCTCTTGGCAAATGCAGATCAGCCAAGAGAACAGCAGCCAAAAAATACAATTGGATTCATGCTGTCAAGATTGTTCTGGCAAAATTTACCAGGGACCGCAGTAGCTGCAGAGCATCAATCAAACCTCATACAACATGGAGGAGAGTGCCATGACCGAAGAATGTGCATGATTGATGGGAGTTAGAAAAGTCATTCTCAGGAGAGAAAAGAATTAGCTCTGCCCTCAGTGAATTATTCAACTAAGGAGTTTTGCTTTGGGCAACTTGTGAAAGTAGCAGAGCTCCATGTATAAAATGGTATTTCTGAAAGCTTTACCCATTAATTTAACATGACCTAGCTCAATTCCAGCCTTCCTTATCCAGTACAGCCCATCTTCTGCTTTTCTAGTCAGGACTAATGTATTCCTCTGTGGCATGAAGTGAACCAGCTGCTTGCAGACCTCAATAACTTGCTTCCATGGCAAAGCAAAAGAGGAGCTTTAGAACATCAAAGGAAGTTGTACAGAATTTCCACTGCACTCAGCAATTTGCTGTTCATTCAGTGCTGTGCAGTATTCATTGATGGATGAAGATGTTGTAAGAGCCATTTAAATATATAATTGTAATAAATGCAATCATAATGCCTTTTGCAAGATTTTTTAGAAATACCTTTGAAATGCCAGCAAAGGTATTTCAGGCCTTCCTTTCCCTGTACAATTTTAGAGACACTAACGCTTGTAAAAGGCAAGGGGCGCAGGGAAGTGCCTCATTATAAGTGACAGTCATGTAACATAATGGTAGTTCAAATTGGACTTTACTGCCAGCATGCTAGAATACAGAACATACGCACACGTAGACCATGCACAGATAGATCATGGGGCTTATATTTAAAGAAATACTAACTGACTTTAAAAAAAAAAAAAAGCCTACATTAAGTGCACCACCTTAACTCCACTCACTAATATTGAGATGTTCAGCAGCAAAATAAAAAGAGACACATAGAAGTCTAATGGAAGAGTAATTCTAGGAAAAGAGTAGTGAATATTGCAAAATCCAGGGCCTGCTACAGCTTTACAATTGTCATGAATGTTATTTTGTTACCCTGCTGCTCTTTACATGTTATTTAAGTGCGCCTGCTGAAGGTCTGCAGGCCGATTAGGAATTTAGGCTTGGTATTTTTTCTGGGGAGCAGGTTGGAGACTCCAGGGGAAAGAGAGATTTGGTAAAAGTGGTCTGGCCATTTTCAGTACTGAAACTAGAAGAAAACAGATTGTTCTAGGTTGAAACAGTTTTACAAGTGATTTCTTTCAGCAGTGTCAGCAGCCATCTTCCCGCTTTGGAACAGGAACTCACACTTTTTCAAGAGCAGAGAACTCACCCTGCATGTGGAGGCATAACTTTTTCTTTCTCTGAAGAGGAAAAGGAATAGATGATGAACACAGAGGATGATAATATAGAAAAAAGGTAGCTTTTGCCATCAGCTGTGCAGTTGGATTATTAGATTATAAATCAGAGATGAGCCAGGTAGCCTGCATACCCTGAGACTTCCCAGAAACTATCACTATTTCAGATAGTACTTCTTGTTTTAAAAACAGAAATACCCCACAAATGAACTTTTTTTTTTTTTTTACATTGCCAGCAATTGAGTAGCACCACATGTGTTGGCAGATATTACTGTGGCTGAGTACATTTGTCGTTAAAAACAAAGGATATAGTTTCTCTGCAAACAGCTTAATCACTTGTTATATGATGTAAAAAACAACAGAGACATTATCTGCACAAATTATAAATGAAGTCTTACATTTTCAGTCTATTTGCTAAGTTTTTCTTTTTTCTTATCTAGAACATTCTTTGTATAATGTTGAGAAGCAATGGATACTTAAACATTAGTGAACCTTGACTTCAGTTTCACTGCTTCAAGCTTTCTATTAAAAAGAGAATCAGCAGGAGCTTCTCCAGTTCCCTCCAAGTATGATTTCTGTAGAGACATTTTCATAGAATCATAGAGTTGTTTAGTTTAGAAAAAGCCTCTAAGACCATTGAGTCCTACTGTTAACCCAGCACTGCCAAGTCCACCACTAAACCAAGTCCTTAGCTGATATATCTACACATCTTTTAAATGCCTCCAGGAAAGGGAACTCCACCACCTCCCTGGGCAGCTTGTTCCAATGCTTTACAACCATTTCAGTGTAGAAATTTTCCCTAACATCCAATCTAACCCTCCACTGATGCAACTTAGGCCATTTCCTCTTGTCCTGTCAGTTGGTACGTGGGAGAAGAGGCCAACCGCCACCTTGCTACAAACTCTTGTCAGGCAGTTGTAGAGAGCAGCAAAATTCCCCCTAAGCCTTCTTTTCATATTCCTTCTCATGTTTGAAGATGCTTTTAAAGAAATAATGAAAGACATTCAGGTTCTCAGGACTCCTTTGTGAACAGCTTTATTTCTTTACAATTAAGCATGTAACGTTTCATCCTATCAGTAATGATCTTCAGATCTGCCTTTTCTCTAGAATACCATTTGCACTGCCAGCAAATTCCAAATGAATGATGAGACAAATGGTAGAAAAATCAAATTTGAAACATCAAATTTAGGTTTGATGCCAGCAGAGGGCAATAAATAGACACTGTCCCAAATACCAGCTCTCCAGAAGTCTGGAGACTGGGAACTCCAGACCTGGTGTCCACTGTTTTTGGGAAACCTTATCAGATTCCCTCAATAAATTACAAAAAAAAAAGTCAAAAGAGCTTCCCTCTACAAAATCTATTTAGTTGTCCCACACCCCTTCTTTAAAAAATGTTGTCTAAGTTCTCATAACTAGCCACTAGTAAATAATGGTAAATAAGTGGAATGAAAATTCAAGAACTGTACATAGCATGCCTAGGTGAAGACATTCACATAGCTGGGATATGCATGTGCAATAAATTAAGTGCTTCATCTACAGCTCAAGAAAAGCTATGTGTTAATTTGATTTACAGTACCTCCTTTGCCTTTTAATGATAGGAAATACGGTATTAGAAACTACATCACAAACAAAAATGAATAATGAAAAAAAAATTTGTAATTGCCATCTATGGAGATACAGAACTCTTCATGGCCTTCAGTATGTTTTCTTTAAAATATTAGCTTCTAGGCTGAAATGTCTCTTTTGTGTACACAGCATATGCTGGTTTTACTCTTTTACTTCAGGATGATGATGTCAAGAGAACATTAACCGGTTTTTAAATTCCAGCTTGCACATTGTATTTTTTTCTCGAGGAGACATTTTCTGAAATAGGAGAAATATTGCATTTGTGTCCTAATGAAGCAGAAAACACTTTTGGAGTTCCCTGGGAATCCTGTTAGATAATCAAGTGCCTTAGGCCTACTCAGCATCACCAAATTTTCAGGGCCTCAGTTATTTACAGGTAGTTAATATCAAATGTTTTACCCGCCATCAATGAGAATGCTCTGTTTTGGTGTCTCAAGGATGATTTAAGATAGATTTGTTAATCTAGGAAGCCTTACAAATATTCTGGGCTGTTTAATCCCCATGGCTAATTCCAATTTGCATAATGCAAATCAGACTGAAGGCTGATATTTAAGGATGTGAGGTGATAGGAAAATGTTTCTATTCTAACTGTATGGCACAAAAATAGTAAAATCATAGCATACCAGACTGGAAGGAACCTCAAGGATCATCTGGTCCAATCTTTCTTGGCAAAAGCACAATCTAGACAAGATAGCTGAACACCCTGTCCAAGCAAATCTTTAAAATGGCCAGTGTTGGGGAATCTACCACTTCCCCAGGGATATTATTTCAATAGCTGTTTGTTCTCATTATGAAAAATTTTCACCTTGTGTGCAATTGGAATCTCCCCAGGAGTAACTTGTACCCATTATGTCTCATTTTTCTGTATTGTCATCCCAAAACTGGTGTTTTAACAATGCATTTTATTTCAATCACCTGTATTCTGATAGTAGCAATAGTTCTGGCAGATGTGTCTGAACAGATACAGAATTACACTTGTGAATCAGACTTTGAGAAATTAAAGGTGTATGCATGTGTCACGGTCCACTCGAATTTGGCAGGATGCGTGATGGTTCATTACCGTGATCTCAGAGTGCAAAAACACTTTGGCTTTGATCAAACAGCAAAACTTTATTATGTGCCCGAAAAGTGGCAGCGTGAAAAATGAAGTAGGGAAAAGCAAAGCAAGAAAGAGAGAGAGAGAGAGAGAGAGAGAGAGAAGGGTGTATAGCTACCACCACACGACGAGTCCTCAAGGCATCCCTACAGACTCAGTTCCTTCAGTGGAGGGGAATTCCTCCCTGTCAGTCGGTGAGAGGCTTTCTTTTATATGTCCAAAGAGGAGTGTCAGTCAGTCGAGTGGCCTTTTGCCAAGGGATAGCTTCGCGTCCGTCATGGCTCCTGGGCTCCAGAGAATAAGTCCAAGATGTATCATTCCCTTTGTGGGGTACGACTCGAGATGTATCGTTCCGTTCCTCCTTATCAGAGAAAGGGGTACAGTACACTTTCAGCCGCACCGTCCATTGTTCCAGGGTATCCACACCCTGGCTTCTGTAGGAGCAGTTTCAGTCCAGGGAGCAGCACCTGGCAGCCGCTCTGTCTCAAGCAGGATGGCTTTGCAAACTTCAGTCAAGGCCTTAACTCAGGTTTTGGGGTACCTGAAAATGTCCAAGTCCCTGATGACAACGTTGAGACAATATCCATCTTCTGACTGACTCTTACAGCATGTTAGTTAGGAAAAAATAACCTCCAGTTCTCTTTGGTAGCACTAGCAGTGGGATTCATGTCTTGCCAACGTTATTACTAAGGAGTGTAGCAGTGGGGTTGTATTTAGTTGAACACTTAGTCTGTTTAATCCAGTGTTTTGGAGCTAGAAACAGCCATCTAATTCTCTCTGTGCTCTAAAAATGCAGGAAAGGAGTATGATAGTCTTACCAATAACAAATGCAGCTACTTAGAGTTAAGAAGGGAAGACATTTTCTGTGTAGAAACTAAGTTTGTGTATATCCCAATGGGTTACAAAAAGTGAGAGAGTCTGGGAAAGGATGTCCTATCAGCTTATTAGTATTCGTCTCTCTCTTTCTGAGGATGAAGGAAGTATTAGCTCTCCCTCTCCAAAGGATCATGCACAATACTGTGTGCCCATACACATGCAGGGCATGAGCTCCCATAAGGATAAACCATTTCACCTCCTGCTTTAAAGAGAAAAAGAAACCACATCATTTACAAAGTAACCCAAACTCCCCCCCCCCCAAACCAACAAAAAAAAACAAAGGAAAACAAATCCTCCAAAAACCAACCAAACAAAAATGGCATTTGTTAATTGGCTGCAATTATTTGCAAGTTCTAGTCAAATTAACACAATCATTTAGAGTACTGGAAAAAGGAAAAGTGGAAAGACTAAGAGCATTTTTTAACACTTAAAATACTGATTCCTCATTCCAAAGAGGAGTTTTGGCTTTGAATTTGCATAAATGTAATTTTAAAATGGCTAAAGCTCCTTTGCAGCTAAAATTATTATGTTTTTATTTTTTCTTGAACCTGCAGATCCTTTGGCTACAGGCAAGGCAATGCCTTTTGGCATCTTCTTTCTTTGTTCTCCCAGTCCAAAGACTTCTTATGTTTTGCCATTTGACAGCTCCCATCAGAGCTTTGTTCTGCTGAACAAGTGATAGAAAAAGTAAAAGAGCAAGAGAGTCTGTGAAGCAGCACCAGGTCTTTTGTTGAATGCAGAATTCAGGACTTCTAAAGTTCAGGATGTGTAGGAATTGCCTTTTCCTTCAGCAGCAAAAGTCTAGAGAAGTAAGCAGTAGGATAACTCCAGCTGTGTGAGACGGAGCACAGCAAACCAACATATAAGGAACACAAGGCAGTATTAGGGAGATCTCATCATATCAGGGATTTTGTGACCCTCTCTGCCAGGTAAATGTGAAGAAGCATAAAGGAGGCTGTAACAGCAGCACTAATCTCAGAAGAATGTAATAGGATTTTTTTCCAGAAAAGCATTATAATCACGGAATCACAGAATTAACAAGGTTGGAAAAGACCCTAGTGATCACTGAGTCCAACCTATTACCTAACCTGTTACCCACCTATTACCCAACATCATCCCATCATCTAGATCATCTAGGTCATGGCACTAAGTACATCATCCAACCATTTCTTAAACACGTCCAAGGACAGTGACTAAATAATAAATATTAAGGTTTTATAATGTGGGGCCATTAGGATTTAGCACTATTAAATGTTTGCAGCAGAGTATTTTTCTAAATTGGAAATGTAAGCGTCTTCCTGTACCAGGCTCTAGCCATCATGAGTCAGCCTAATACTGTTTTTCCAAAACTGCAGAGTTCTGTGGAGTAATTTTAGCATGCTGTTAGTTGATGTGGCTCTTCTCAGGGGTGCCCTGTTACAGGCAGGAGCTGTAGGAAGTCTGACACCAAGGAGATGTGATGGCACAGCCTGAGACAGCCCTGCAGCTGAGTAGTGCTGGCTGTTCCCAAGGCAGTCTGGAATTGCCTTTCACAGGGAGCACATACATGTGTTTTTTAAACCTGGATTAGGGTCTTGGCTCTTGAGGATCAAATCTGGTCTCTTTATTTTGTCAGTCTTTTCATACCATGGGCCTTCTCCTTAGGAAGTAATCACCTTGCAGAGAAAGAGTGATACATTTAGCTTGTTAGTGGTCCCAAAGCTTTTTCTGTCCTAGGTTTTCCAAGTGATTGTTATGCTAACAAAGGTTCAGATCAGCTATCCATTTATGTTAAGTATTCATAGTTAACTTCAAGTACAAAATTTTCAGTCACAAATTAGTGAGCCTGGCATCACACCCTTCTGAAATGCTCAAGAAAGCCTGCTTCTTGCTTTTGGGTATCAACTAGCCTTTAACAATCTCATGGTAAGATGTTATTGTATGCCTTTTTAGCTCCTCTTTTTCCCAGGCATGTCATTTATCTTTTGATTTTAATATGAATGTTTTTAACTTCTCCTTTCAGTCCTGGCAGCTCATTATATCCTACAGGTCTGAGAACTCTTTAAGTTTTGTTCTCATGTGGGTTCTCAGAAATTTTGTTCAATCTCTTAACTCCTTGTTGTATAAAAGATATAAATTGATACCTGTTTTTCATGAGGAAAGCACATTTTCAACTTCTCTGATTTTTCTCTTTTAGTTCCTATTTGATATCTGCTCTGTTTTTCCAGCCTTTATGAAAGATATGTTGTCAGAGTTCTGTATTTTATATATTTTTGTATTAAATATTTAAATTCAAGGCAGGAAGAATTTGCCATGCTTCCAGGCAAAAGAGGAAGCTCACATGCCCTGAATGGTTTCTGACTCAGAGAGGTGGTGGAAGGACAGGAGGGGTAGAAATGGGAGAGAGGAAGGAAGGGAAAGGATCCAGTAGCGGCAAAAGAAATTTGGGGCCCAGTTTTGCTATTAGCTACACTAAGGCAGCGTAATGGCCTTCACTGGAATAGCTGTTTTGTGGAAAATAAGAGGACAACCAGGCTTTCACAAGAAAGGAGGAAAGTCACTTGACTGTATTGTGGTGGATTGCACTGATGACTTGCCTCTCAGGTGGAGAGAAACAATCACCCTTAGAAAGCATCTCATCTAAACCTGAAAGAGGCCAAATGAATGACTAAAACAGATGTTGAAAGACCCGAGGAACCAAAGTTAGGCGGGTTGGGTCCTTCCTGCAATGTTCAACATACTTCTACACATTCATTTGTGGCAAACAGTGCCTCAGCTTGCAGATGATAAGGGAGTTCTGATTATATTTATCATGCCACTAGGCAAAACGCCGCTGCATAAAACGTGAAGGCGTTCTGTTTAACCCCAGGCAAATAGCTCCAGGGTGCTTTATTTCGCACGTGTGCTGTGGCTGCTGCCGCGCGGGGTGCGGGCCGGGGGCTCAGGGAGGGGCTGCAGCCGGCCGTGTGGCTGAGGATAAGCGCACGGGCCAGGTGTGGCCAGGAGAGGGCCACCCAGCCCTGGCAGTGCCACCGCGCTCTGCTCTCCTGCCAAACAAACACTCTGTAAAAACGCTTTAATTGCAAAGTCGTTGGAATTCTTAGGCGTGTGACCCCAGCGAAACAGTTGCACACGGTCTTGTAGGGGGCGGATGGAAGAGAGATGTTACATCACATCTGCCGCAAATGTTGATTTTGGGAGACACAATTAAAAAAAAAAAAAAAGCATAATGCTATAAAAAGTGGACGGAATTCTTGGCTTTCACCCTGGCAGTCTCTGTCTGAGAAATGTCTCACAAGCCACGGGGTCACTCATCTATGCCAATTCCAGATGTCTCACAGATCAAGTGGCATCACTCCATGCCTCTTGCTCCATTAGGAGCAGTAATCTTGTCATGGGTAGTCCCTTTGCTACCCTGTCTTTCTCTGTTAAGGCTAAGATAGTTTAGCAAAGGGACTACCTATTCCAGCCTATCCCAAACTCTCTGAACATGCTCTAAGTGAGAAAAAAGTCCTTTAAAAGGATGAATTAGGAGCTAACTCTGCTGAGGCGAACTGCTTCGAGACTGATTACGTGGGGCGCTTAGGGGAGGTGTAGGTCTCGCACAAGTGTTGACAAGAGGTTTCCACACGTGGTGGAAAGTGGATATGCCCAGCCTTCTCTTTCTACCTGTGCCTGGGACAAGCACAGGCAACCTGCCGTGCAGCAGCCCCTCCTAAGGAATGTGGGAAGCCCATAAGGATACATGTTCCTCTAACCTAATTTTAAGCACCTGCAGGATGAGAATGAATCTAGTCTTTCTTTTTGAGCTGGCTAGAGTTGCCAGTGTGTGTGTGGCACTTTTTAAGTGCTCTAACAAGGAGAGTGTCTCAGGCTGTCCTGCTTTATTTTATGCTTGCAGGTACATGTAGTCCTCTCTCGAATCCTTCTCATATTACTGAGTTTGGAGTTTGCTACAATTTTTATCGAAAAGTCACATTATAAGCATACTTCATCTCTGTGGAAAGTAGGTTGGGATCAGAACTATCAGGTTGTAGGAAGCAAAGTGAAAAGGGAATTCTAGCAGGCCCAGACCACAGCTTTAGGAACCTTCTCTGTACAGTCTGATTAAACAGAGGATTAATTAATATCTGTCCAGACCTAAGAGGGGCAGTGAAATGTGTGCCTTGCTCTATTTTCTTATGTGTCAAGGTACCCCCACTGCTGAGCTATGTTTTCAGCTGTTGAGCAGGGGATTATCAGAGGCAAGGGCAGCCTGGTCTGGAACTCCCTGCAGATGAAGCAAAACTTCTCTGCTATTGTGTTTCCATGTGCAGGCTGTTTCCAACACCAGTGATGCCAGGTCGGTGTTGAGGCAGAGCAAGACAAAGAGCAGAACTAAACTATACTGGGAATCCATAAACATGTGGCTCAACCGGGATTTTCCTTGGGCAAGCTCATCATAAAGAGGTCCCTGGTAAAAAACCTTCACTACAAAGCCTTGCTTGCGACACAGTTGTAGTGGGCTTGTGCAAGTCTACTTGGGGTCTTGTGGTCAGGAAAAGCTACCTAGAGAGCCTATGCATCCAGGGGTCAAACTCTATACTTTGAACTTTTGCACCTGTGTCCATATGAGACTACTTAGATAGTTGAGGAAATGCTGTCTGTTCTGTTGCAGGTGATGGCTGCTGGTGCCACCGTTTCCTTTTTAGTATGTTACTGCTCTCATTCTGAGGAGAGACTGGCACTGAAATGGAGACACCTCCCTCAGTCCAGTCAGGACTGAGATAAATCTGGTAAGTGAGAATTGATACTTTGAGGGACTGCTGTTTTCTCCCATAAGAAGAAAGCTTGCTGCTTACTTCTCAAGATTATGAATGCTGCATTTAACTTATGAGTCAGATGTAAACAACACTTCTAACATTTTCCCCCCACATTTACTCTATCTTCTTTGAGGTTCTCATGTACTAATCCTGTTGTTTAGTGACAGTTCTAATTTATGAAGTTTGCAGCTTTTATGAGATTTGCTCTTTAAACAGGTGAATGAAATCTGGAATAACCATCTTTACTGCTAAAATCCAAGATAATATATAAACCAGAGGAGCTTTTCCGTACTTACACTCCATGTGGTAGAAACAAGATAAATGATAGCCATGATGACATCATCTTGAGAAATCATTCCAAGAAGCGATTCTTTGACACAGTCTTTATCCCCAGCCTGCCTAATTTACATGTTTATTAATTAACTAGAGATGATATATATCACCTGGCAATAAACTTAGTGTCCTGTCTTGTTTGGGTTTAATTTCATTTGCATTTACCTCATGACGGCATATCTTACACATATATCAAATATTTTAAAATGAAACTTGTCTCACTAAATGCCTTGCCCATTTTAAGAATTAAGCAACTTTCCTTTGCGCTAACTCAAAAAAACACATTCCAGCTCTAAAAAATTAACGTCACACAGCTTAATTCCCTATACCTTAATTAGAAAAAAACTAAACACTGTCCACATCGAGTGTAAATGTCTCTTCCCACTGTGTGTAAAAGTCTCTTCCCACTGTGTACCCCAAAAAAGCTTTAATTCATTAGGCCTTTCAGTGCCAAAATTCCTTTCATACTAATAAGATACATAGTACAAATACTACATACACAGGCAAAAACTTCAACCAAAGGTAGCTATTGCACTAAAATGGAGAATGCAGCAATTTATCTTCCCAGAGACATGATCTTCTCTTACTACATTATTCACTATACATTATTTGGCTCAATATTTTTCATCCATGTTCTCAGTCATTTCAAAATCTTAGATCCAGTTTCCAAGACTCATTGCTCTAGGTTTTGTTGTACTACAGGTCTCATTGTCATTCATGAGTTGTTCATGACTTTACCAGGGCAGTTCCCAGAGCCCAGCACAAGGAGTCTGAGTTATAGACACTGTTCTGGAGCTACAAGCTAAGATACAAGGATATTACCAGGCACTGGATTAACCTTTTTAGAGCATCTTGCAAAACCATTCTCTTTATTAAGGTGTATGTATTGCTGTAGGTTAATACAGTGGAAAGGAAAAGGGAGCACAATGATGTGCCAAGTAACACCTGCTCCTCCAGCAAAGCTTCAAAAGGTCCCAGTGTCCAGGAAACACTAGACTTAATTTGCCCATTAAATCTTTTGATAACATTCTGACAAAAGAAGACACAGAGACACAGTCTTCTACACTGCAACTAGACTGGAATCATGGTCAATGGCTGTATCAAAGGTGGGCTGCATCAACTGTCCCCAACAAGAACCCAAGCAGTTCATAGAAAAACAAAGAAAAGGATATTAAAATGCTCCCTTTCCCTTCTGGCAGCCTTCCCCATCTCCATAGCCTCAGCTTTCACCACACCTGGTGTCTAGAGATGTACGTGGTATTGTATGTGGCAGTACTCAGATACCATTAAGAATTTCCAGAAAGGAGCTAAGAAGTCTCAAAGTTCCATATTTTGGCTAAATCAAAAGAAATGAATGATCTAAATGTGCTACTTTACTTTAAAATTACATGTGCAGTTCTGTACATCCAATAAGCACCATCTGCAGTCAAGAAAGCCAGTGGAATCAGAATGTCGTAACTGAAACCAGAAAAAAAAGGCAATGGAAGGTATTTTCAGAGCTCTTCAATTTTTTCTTTTATGTGTTAAGAAATACAGTTTTCTGAGATAAAAGAAAATATGCAGACAGATCATCTAGCCCACCAATATGATTTAGGAGACTGGAATATAACAGTGAGGCAGAAAGCTGCTATTTTGAGTATGACAAAGAGGAGGTAGAAGATGCGTATTTGTAGAAACACTTTCTGTTGTCTTTTACAATAGTGTTAGATTAAGTGTAGCTGGGCTTTAGCCCTTCTAATTTTCTCCTTTGCATAACCTTACAACATCCTTGTATTCCCCACGAGCTGCCTGACCCTTTTTCCACAGGTGATAAATTCTCTTTTTCTCGTCTAGTTCCCGCCAAGGTACTCTGTTCAGCCAGGCCTGTCTTCTTCCTTGCCAGCTCATCATTCAGCATGTGAGGATGGCCTGCTCTTGTATCTTTAAGATTTCCTTCTCAGAGCATGTCCATCCTTCCTGGACTCCTTTGACCTTCAGGACTGCTTCTCAAGGGACCCTGTCAACCAGCCTCCTAAACAGGCCAAAGACTGCCCTACGGAATTCCAAGGTGGCAGGTCTGCTGACCCCTCTTCTTACTTCTCCGAGAATTGAAAACTCTCTGATTTCTTGGTTGCTGCGCCCAAGACGGCCTCCAACCATCACACCTCCCACCAGTCCTCTGTTCTCAAACAGCAAGTCAGGCACCTCCCCTGCTTGGCTCCCTCACCAGCTGTGAGGAAGTTATCTTCCACTGAGTCCAGAAATCTCCTGACTGTTTTCTCTCTCCTGTGTTTTATTTCCAGCAGAACTCTGGTAAGTTGAGGTCCCCAAAGATATCAAGTCCCCAAGATGCTGGGGAATGACACACATTGCCATGAGCTATCCTGCATGCCATTTGGTAGCACCAAGATAAATAATAATGCAACGCAGACTGATACTGGTATCCATTTGTCTTACGAGTTCAACAACAGGACTTTTTCCTAATTTTGAAAAAGTGAGGAGAAAGAGAAGCATACTTCTTTCCAGTCACCGTCAACTATGTGTTGATGTCAGGTGGATGTTTATCCTGACTGCTGCAAAGGCTGAAATTATCATTTAAATTCATGCTTGTTACCATCTTAACTCATCCCTGAACAAATAATTGCCCTGTCTCATAAAGTTCCTGATAACTTGGCACATGTGCCTTTAGTTTCAGGACTGTTAATGCAGTGAGTGTGTTTTCTGAGCCCTACTGTAGTTTTTTTTTTAAGAGTTTACTAATGCTTTTATATATTTTGATTTCATCTTAAATCTTCGTTTAGACCTTTGGGGTTTACTACATCCCAAAAGATTCCCTACCACAGAGATGGAACAGGCTGCCTCTGTCAGTGGTGGGTCACATGCAGCACACAACAAAAATTTTCAGCACGGTTAGATAACACTGTCAAAACCACCAGATTCCCCATCTACAGTCCACATATAAAATGGAGGGGAAATGTGTATTTTCCGTACGTTTGTGGCACAATTATTTGTACTACCGAAACACCTGAAATCTGCTATGGAGATTCGACTCAGGGGCATTTGTTAGAAGGTGTAAGTAGAGCATGAACCTTATCCTGTGAAGTGACAGCAGAGGAAAGCACCAGCAAAAGTGATGTTTTCTTTCTCTTCAGTGAGTGGGCTGGCAGAGGGCAACCTGGGATGCCTTTACAGAAGCTATTTTAAGATTATCACAGCATCATCCTGAGACCCTGGGACAGAGCTGTGGATTGAATTCAGATTTCTCAAAATACAGTCAATAACTTTCATCCAAAGCAATTTCCTTCTGTCTTGCTGACAGGCAAATTGAAAAAAATGACAGATGACAGACAAGCAGGATGACAGGAGGCTTTTGAATGCAACCTGTAAAAGGGGTAAGAACATCCTTTTTTTTCCCACACCAAATGCTCACTCCTACCTTTCCATCAGCTTCTGTTTATAGCTTATTTTGCCAGAAAAGGCAGTTTCATTTCTTTCATGGAAGTCCTTTTAGAGTCATTCATCTAGGGCAATTGAGCATAGGCATTAAGATAATTACAGTGAGAAGTTATTATATCCTGGCCAACTCTTCTGCTGTGCCTGCTCAATTTTTCTGAAAAAAATTTCTTGCAAAATTCATCCCCAGACCGCACAATAAATACTCATCTGTGGTGAGACTACCCAGAACTTTGATGTGGATTTGCATGAATCTTTTCCCTAAAGTAAAGATTTATAGGAGGAAGAAAAAATTAAATGTGAAAGCTAGATTTATGAAAACAATACCCTTAAACAAATAAAAATGCAGAACTAAGAAAACAAGAAATTAAAAAGACTTGTAAACAAATTTTCTCTTGCTGCACCATTCTTAAAGAGAGGGACTGATCTCACATTCTTCTTGTTAGTTCATCTTCTTTCAGTAATAAAAGTCATATCGTCTCATTTGGGTCCTTAAGAAGGGTCTTTTGTACTGTCCCTTACAAGACCTGACTGTTTGCTTTCCCTTCCTCTCAGCAGTCTCTGCTCTTGTCTTGCTTATGCTAAATGCAATGTAATCCAAGTATGTACCTCAGATGAAAGCTGGGCATGGGTCTGAATAAAACCACACACAGGAATAGTGTGGAGTAAGAAATAGTATGGTAGAGGAAGGCAGCTGATTGTAGCCTGGCATCTCGATAAGGAGGAGGAAAAGAAGGACATCAGAAAAGTGGGGAAAGGGGTCAGGAAAACACTGGGTCTACTGTGAAACAGCATGAGCAGCACTGTATGGAAAAAGTGCACCAAGGGTTTTTTTATGCTGAGCCTTGGCTGAAAGCAGTTTGTAGCTGTAAGTGAGTAAATGGCCACCTTCTCTTGGTAGCAAGAATTGCCCTTGCATGCAGAATGGTGCACACACTGCTTCTATAGCACTTGCCTCTACCGTCCATGTCTTTGCTGATGAGAAATAACCTAGAAGACATCAAAGCTTTGTTAAACAGCCAGGCCAAAAGAAGTAATAATGTAACAATTAGGTTTTGGCAGCGTTTAGTGCATTCATTCCAAGAAAGGTTTGGACAATAGTTCTGATTAATACAAATTAATCAAATTTCACAGAGATTGTCAGCTGTCCTCCCCCTAAAAAGCATAGTGATTAATGATGGCAAAATTATAACAAGAAGGCAATAATAGCTTGCACTTAGCTTTTTAAATAGCAAGGAATTTTACAAACAATCACTAATCGATTTAAACCTTCTATTTGTCCTGTGGTGTGCATGGTGGAAGTGTAAGACAGCTAAATTAACCAGAGAGATAGAGAAATTAATCATGCTCCCCAGTGAAATAACTGTCCACTTCTGTGTTAGAAAGGGAAAGTATTAGACTCCATTAGACTAGCTTTGGAAAGCAGATCTTTTAGCTGGTGTGGACCCAGAGGAAACCACACAATTTATTCCAAAGCTGATACGCTCCTAGTTATTTTTCCTACTGTTTGCAATAAAGATGATTACCATTAACTTGTATACCTTTACAGCATACACTGCTGTGGAGAAACTGATTTCTCATCAAATAACACTATTATTAACAATGGTGGCTGGCACACTTCCCGTGCCCTCAATCAGTTGTCAGGCCAACTCTAAAGTGAAATATTAGTCCATATGTGAAGGGATGTGAGATTTAAACTCAGTTCTTCCCTTGATAAAAGTACCCATTTTCTTAAAGACAAGCCAAAGCTTCCTCACAGCAAGGAAGAAGTGCAATTGCTTGGCTTAAGGGAAAGCTCCATTTTAAGATCTGAAAGTAATTGCTAAGTGTGGATACATCTCTTTTTCATCTTCATCTCCATAAGTTGGCATAGACTTTTCATAGAGAGGTATTAGCACTGTCAGACTGCTTGGCAGCTCTTGCTTCACTTTTGTTTATCTTTTGTAAAGGTCATATTCCTGCTTGATGCAGAACTGGCAACAGAAGTTGCTAGCAAAAAGACTTTTGTGCATAGAACTGTGAAGCACATTAGGAAGGAAGATAACCATAAAATAACAACAGCAAACATTTCACAGGGATTGGATACTAAAATATTGTTGTCCAAAAACCAGTGCTTTCAGATTCTCTTTCGAATTATTTTTTATACCACAATTAACATCACCGTTACAGAAGACAAAGGAGCTGCAAATACTTCTTCAAATACCAAATGAGGTAAACTTGAAAAGTGCAGGAGCACTTGAACTGCCTCTGCAGGGAGCCGGCTGGTACCAGGAGCAGTACAGCTGTGGTGCACTGCTGGGCTAAGCCAGAGCAACCTACCTAGCAATTTCCAGATGTGTTGCTTCAGTGTCCAAGCTGATGCCCTGCATAGATCAATGAAACACCATGAGGAATTCCGTGGATGTGATGAGGTTGGAAATCTCTGCACAGCATTAGTTATATGATGGTTTTTTGTGGTATGTGAAGCCAGTGTAGCTAGAAAAACACACACTGCTCTTGGGCACATATCCTCTGAGATATGTTGCTGCATGGGGTGGTATTTAGCATTTATTAGACTAGGCAATCTTCATGGCCAAATGTCTACAAGCCCTTGAGTGAAGAGTATCACTTCAGTTTCACCCATATGTGTAATCCAGCTGTTTACCTTCTCTTAACTCAATCCCTTCAAAGGCATTGCTGCTGTGAGGAAGAGCCATGTGTTACTTCTATATGAGCTGAACTGCACAATTTCTGTAGTACTTGAGTCAATGTCTTATGACCATTTCAGCTTGCAGTTCAGGTGGAGATAATTACAAAGCCAACATGTAAAAATCCAACATGTCCATGTGGTGTTCTGAGAGAGCAAGCACACTAGGGGCGGTGCTGTTTACCTTTGTAACTTCTTTTGGTACTTTATCCAAGAAAATCAGACTTTATTGAATACTTCATTGTGAAATGCTGATAGCAGAAAAAATATTTTAAAAAGGCCCAGAAGAACATGGTTGGACAGAAGCCAGCATTCTGAAAGGCATGGCTTAACCAGTGCAGGCATGCTTCCTCTGGGACCCCAGGGAAACCACCATCCCCAGATGGTCTAAGCTTAGTGATCAGGAACCCCAGATCTCCGTTTTGATCACACACACTCCCAAGTGGTGTAAACATGCCATTATTTGGTTTTAGGTGGGCATTGCCTGAAACAAATATGAATGGAAGCTACAAGTAGTTGATATTCTTCTTTGATACTCAGGAAGCCTTTACGGTATCACAGTTTAGATCTGCTCAGCAGGTACACAATATCACATATCTCAGAACCTGGGCTCTGAGTAATCTGTGAATCCATCTCTCCTGTGGGAGGGTAGATGAAGTATCCTCCCTGGCAGCTCTGTGATGGTGTCATGGGCAAATTTTTGCCTCTCATGAATGCCTTGGGGCTAATCTGTGAAGTAGAAGTCTTTCCTCTGCCTGGATAGCCCTTCAGTCACTAGCATTCTGCCTTTTCCAGCCCTAATACTAACAGCTGTCTTCAGCAGCATGAACCATTTTATGTCACTGTACTTCATTTTACCTGGCAACCTTCATCCTGCTACCAAAATCTGCAACTTCTCCTGAATGTGAGTAAATCCAATGAGGTTTATTTCAAGTGTTTTCTCACCTGTCCTTGAGCAACAAATACAGAGCATAGCAGTAAAACCTAAAGTTCTTATTTAGTTCACTTTGACTCCTTGAATAGAAAAATTTACAGATGAGATTAACAAAAGAGGCAATAATTAGCCCCCAAAACTATGAAGGCTCTGATGGCTGAACAGAAAAACTTCACTTTTCCACAGCTGAGATTCTGTGGCAATTTTCAGAAGAGCCGTATCAGCCTCCAGTTCATATTTCTGCTTCGAAAACACATAGTCCAAACAGGCAAAACAAAAGTTTGACTCTCTCCACTTTATAGAAGAGAAAAATGAGGAACAGGCAAATTAAGGCAGGCAGTAGGATGCAACAAAAAGACAGAAAACAGAACTCCAATTGAAATGCAGATCAAATGTCTTAATTACAAGGCTGTCCTTTCTTTTCATACTGAGGACTTAACCTATTTAAGTGCTTTCTTGGAAAAAATACCTAAGCTGAGGGTAGAAGAAAAACTACAGAAGATTATGTGGGGCTGTCATCATTGGTCTTTTCACTTGATAACCCTTTTGGTTAACATTTTTCCTTCAGATGTCCCAGCTATGTCCTAGAGCATTGAAAAGTACTTGCTAAATCTGCTACTGATTGCTAAGGTACTTAAAGGTGTTATTTTAGCTGAGGAAATTTTAATCATTCTATTCTCAAGGAAATAGTCCTGAAGAAAATAATTTCTCATTTATCTAAGTATTGATTTCAGCTGATGACAATCAGAAGACATAAAATGAAAATTTTAGACCTGAGTAAACTGAATTTGAAATCCAGGTCTAAAAAAGTGGGTTAAAGAAATGGTGAGCATTTGGAGGAAACAAGGAGAAGGCGTGTGTGTTACCTTCTGCAGAAGCAAACTTGTCTCAGTTTTCAGGGTCAACTGACCATACTTATGACTCAGAAGGCCTTGAGCCTGAGATGCTCAAGGACCACACTGGAAACTAAGCTTTCTTAAGCACACTTGAAGGTTAAACATGGCACAAAGAACTCAACAAAAGTGCTTGTATAAAAAACACATTACTGAAAACTGGCCTCAGAGTGCTGGTGATGTAGGAGCACTCAAATAAAATACACTTTATAAAAATGTGTGGATATCTTATGTCTCTTTAATCAAGGCTCTCTGAGGGTATTTTTGGACTTCTGAGTCAACAAGCATTTGTCTTCCTCATTAAAATGTCTTGCTTCTCTTTTCCAACTGGCCTGTTCTTCATGCCCCTTTATGGATGTTTTTCTAAATGACCTCCAGTCTAAGTCTTCTTGCATTTTAATTACTTTGTGATGGTGTCTTGAATGTTAATGATACTTCAGTACATTAAATCTGTGAATAATTAAGGTAAGGTGTTTTTTCAACCTCACTCCTTTAGTAAGAAAGATTTTTATTCAGTACATAATGCCTGACAGCTGAAGTTTAATATGTTTTCACAGTTTCAGCAATTAATTTAGATAATTATTGAAAAAATCTCAAAATTATAATATAAAAAACTGAAGATGATATGCAGTAAATACATCCACAGAAGAAATTCATGAGTATTTATGCATAAACTTACCATTCCTTCTATTTTAAATTCTCTTATTTTTTCTTGTGCTTCTTATCAAACTTTCCCCTTAGTGCTTCCATAGTGCATATCTTTGAAACCATAGTCACCTTTCTGCTAGCTTTGGGAATTTAAAATAAAGCTGCTTTTCTAGCAGACAGGTTGAAGTGCTAAATGTGCATTTCCCTTGCCATCCTTTTCAATGTTTTACTCAGCTTTATTTAAAGTGAGAGGAAGTTTTGTATGTATCGCAAATAGAATTGACTGGAAATTATTTCTTAAGTCTTTACCACTCATCATATCCAGTTTCTTCCTGACTGACTAGAAACCCATAAAGCTCACTATCAAATATGCTTTCTCTTTAGTTTGAGCATTACTTCCATGCATGGTTGTACTGACCCTTAGCATTACAGCATTATGGCTCAGTCCTGTATCTGATGCCTTTAAAAGTATTTCTGCCTTTACAGTATGCCACTCATGAAAGCATGATGACTTGGAAAAGTAATCATCACAAATTTTTGACCCCATCGTACACTTAATGTTTTAAATATGCTTTCTTGTGTCTATGATGTTTTAGTGATAAACTAAAGCACTACAACTTTGAAAATAAAATTTAAGTAAGTATCTAAAATACTAAGCTAAAAAATAAAGATGGAATCTCTCAGAGGTACTGAGACTGAGAAACATAGTATGGTAGAGGCTGGAAGTACAGGTCAGAAGTGTTTGTATTTTTCCATGGTATAAATTGAGGAAAATATTACCAACTGACAGAATTATAAAGCAATGAAACAAGGCTCCTTTCAAACAGATTGTTTTATTTGAGTACAAGAATGTTTTGAGAAAACAAAATGCATACACCAGGACTTCTGGGGTATCTTAGTTACATCAAAACAACAGTGTAAACTTTTCATAAAGTGCCTGTTAGAAGATATGTGTGTAATATGTCCACCACTGCATTAGGACGTTTGTATGGTAGGAACCACTACTGCCCATCACTGCGCTTGGAGGGGAGTGTAATCAGGTTTTGCCTACACTACCTTATATTGATTGTAAGGTGTCTTAGGACAGGGAGGGAATTTTGCTGTTTGTACTTGTGTTGAGAAAAATGTGGGACTGATGTCTCTTTAGGTTTCAACAACATAAATAGCTCTTGGCACTGCTTTCAACAATATGGCTTAGCTGAGAAACCACAGATGGTTTACAAGTATTTCTGCTTATGGTTTTAAGTAAAGGTAGGTTGTTCAGTAGCATGCAGGGAAGGAGAAGTTAAGACACTGACTGAAATGGTGCTACCCACTGCAGTCTCAACACTACAGCACTTACCTAAATTATTTGAATACACTTACAGCAAGGGGATATCTGCTTTCATTGAGCCCTGTTAGTTTTGCAAATACAAAGAGTTTCTGGCATGAACTAGGAAAGAAGAATTGGCTTTGGGGATGTATACTGAGCCAGAAGAGATAAGTAATATTGTTTTTTTTCCTTTCTTAATCTCAGGGCCCCTAACTGAGAGTCCTTGTGACCATGGAAGTAGTCACCTAATCTTCCATTGAATTATGTTACACCAGTGTTTGCAGGCTGAGAGCTTAATGAGCAAGGACTATACCTGTTATTAATTTGTCTCATAAACTGAAAGTGGATGATGAAAATTTTGCTGTGAGTCTGTATAGATTGATGTATTTTCACTGTTCTTTTCAGAACGACTTGTATCAAAAATTCTTCTGCAACATTTAACAATCATAGGACATCTTTATGTTGTCAACAATAAATCAAAATGAGTCTAATAAGATTATATTTCTATGGACAGAAGTCAGATTACTAACTACATTTGCCAAGTGCATCCTATAGTACCCTGCCAACATACCACTTCTGCAGGAATGACAAGCCTATTATATTCAATAATAACTTGTACATAGATAAGTAGAAATCACACAAAAATATAGAATAGCAAGGAGAGACAAGGGTGAAAATCAGACATGCTGGGTCTTTCATCTCTTCTATGTGGTGACCAGTAACAGGACCCAAGGGAATGGCCTGAAGTTTTGTCAGTGGAGGTTTAGGTTGGATGTTAGGAGAAGGTTTTTCACCTCAGAGAGTGGTGAAAAAGAAAGTGGTAGAGGACTGGAATAGGCTCCCCAGAGAAGCGGTCACAGCATCAAGCCTGACAGAGTTCAAGAAGTTTGGATGACACTCTCAGGCACATGGGGTGGTCCTGTGCAGGGCTAAGAGTTGGACTTGATGATCCTTGCGGGTCCCTTCCAACTCAGCATATTCTGTGATTTTCTGATTTTAATCCTAGTTCTTGATATGAAGGCAGCTCATTGCCTAAAATCAGTAGCACCAGAAAGGTACCAGCAGATGCTGATCTCAGGCCTGTTTGAGGAACTGTTTCCTGTATCCCTGAAATATCTTCTTCCGAGAGAGACTAAATTGTGATATTTTCCCAGGAAAGGTAACATAATGAGAAAAGATCAAGTGAAATGCTTAGGCTTGCTTTGAATGAAGTCTCAGAAACTGGCAGTTTGCTTTCTGGGCTTTATTGTCTGAATTTGGTTTTGTGCACTTTCAGGGAATTGAGTATTTCTCAGATATCTTATTAAAATTTTACAAGAAGGAAATAAGAAATAAATTAACATACCTTTAAATCATATTTTAAATGCCCACGAACCTATTAAAAACATGTAGTGATTTATTTTTTTTTTTTACAATATCATCCAATTTGGCTCCAGAGTAATGTTTTTCATACATTTCTTAGCATTTCAGCGCATTTTCAATTCTAAAAATACATTTGGTTTAATAATGAAGGTAATGTTTCATCCTTCTTCATAGCAATGGATTAGCTTCCTCTTGGCTTCTGGGTTAGATATGTGGGTTCTTTCAAAGCTCTAAAAAGAAACCTCATCCCTTGGAACAAACTAATTCTCTAAAAAACGTTGACAGAGAAACTCAGCTGAACAGGTGCAGTTGCTAGTGTGTTTGTTTGGCTGCTCGGGACTTGGTCCTTAGTCTTTTGGAAAGGCTCTGAACTCCATCATTGCAAGTGTAGTCACTTTACAGAAAAGGAAAAGGGGTCGGTGACCCCTAGTCTAAGGCTGGTGTCATTACAAGAGGGTGAGAAAATTTTGGTATTTGCAGGTACTCACAGAATCTCACAGAATCTAGCAACACAACAAATAGCGACAAGCGACACCCCTCCACACTATGAGATACAGGAGGTGTTCAAGCCACTATGGGTGAACAGAAACAATAAGCATGAAAAGCCATATGTAATATTTTCTCATTATCTTATTACATGCTTTCTGATCTAGTTCCTGATTTACACTTTAAATACTGTAGTTTTCCTTGTCAGTACTTCTTTGTATTGTGCATTTCTCAGTTTTAAGGTAATTGCCATCATATACTTCTAAGGGAGATTGCTGTTGTTGGACCTAAAAGTTTCACCAGGTCCTTTCTGTCAGTCACCACAATCATTCCCGTTGCCCCTTGCACTGGGATACACTTGCAAGGACATTAAAAAACAGGAAAGATTGATCCTACAATTTCTGAGGTACTCTCTATGCATGTACAGTAATTTCTTTCTGTCCAAAATATTGCCATTCCTGGCAATAGGTCAGCAGTGAATCTGTTTGAAATATTTTCTTGCCAGACAGTTTCTGGAGCAGTGAGTCACTCTTACAGTCAGACTTCAGATAATTTCATAAATGAGACAGCTATCCTTTTTTTTTTTAATACCATCCTTCTGCACAATGTCCATAGACTGACATTAGTGATCTGAAACATTCCATTGTTACTTTGGAAACTTTCCTTTGCATGTCCTGTTGGTATCTTCTGTCCAACATAAAGAAGATTGCAAAGAAGTAAAAATATTTCAAGAAAGATCTCAGCTGTCTTAGCCACAGCTGTATCACTCTAGGCATTACACTATGTGAATCTGGCTTTTCCAGTGACCTCTGCAATTGAGCTCCACCCTCTTTGTCTGATCCTGGTCTACCAGAGCCCTTTCCTTTGGGAGGTGTCATGCCACGTGTGCCAGCCAGGAAGAGAAGCACACAGCTCTACCAAACCACAAGCAATGCTTTAATCTACTGCTGTTTTAATTATTCTTACTGTACAGCATCCACTTCTATCCCTTGATCTGAAATAGTATAGGTGACTCCAGAGTCTTGACAGTTTCTACCTCAAGTGAATGATGTCATAACATTGACTTCAAAAGGGAAACATGTCTGAGTGTTGGTACTCAGCCCACCCAGTTCCCCCAGGGTGTCACTCATTCAGTATACAGCTTGTGTACCCTTGGAACCCTCCAAACTCTTGACAGTGTACAAAGGCTTGTCTTTGCCCATCCTGAAAGCAGGAGACATCTTTCTGTTGCACAGTTGCACAAGAGATTCACCTTCTGTGGCCACTCTGAGTAGTCTGGATAGGCCAATGTAATAATTTGACCTCCTACCCCTGACTGACCTGTTCCTTTAAATGATTTGTTGGATATCCTTTTGTTTATTTCTGTTGTCTAAAAAAACACCTCTGCACATGCAATTTATAACAGAGAAGGTACATCTTCCAAAACTGTTAGCAAGAAAACAGAGCAGGAATGAACTGCTGAAAATAACTGGCCTGTGATCTGGAATTGTTCCACTTAACAGCAGTGCCCCTTTTGATGAACAGCAATAATGTACCACTCTGTTGAGTCAAACCAATGGTCCTTCCAGCCTTATTTGTGTAGTGGTCTGCAACAGGCTGCTGTTCTGGCTGGACCTTCATATAAAGATACTGATGACAGATATATTGATTTCTTCACCTGAATAATTTTGACCTCATTCAAGTTTTTTGCCTAAAAAAGTTACCTCTAACATTAAATTTTCCAGTTTCATGATTTGGGTAAAATATTTCTGTCTGGTTGATAGTTTTAGAATTCTTGCTAGTTCTGAAATTATGCCATTTTTCTGTTCACCTCCTGTATGCCATTGTGGTTTTATGCAGTTCACAGTATCATTTGCTGAACTCTCTCTTTTCTGGGCTCGAAGGGTACATTTTTGTTTACAACATGCTTCATGGAGGCTTAATTGCAGAGACTTCCTTGAGGTGCTAAAACTGAAGAGTTTTGCTTCCCATGCTTACATCAGAAAAGATTTTTTACCTTGAGATGGTGATACTATTCTGAAATACAGATTCTAAAGTATCCTTTAACAACAGAATTAAACTATTTTAGGAGTCTGTCACTGAACTCCAATATGCATATCACAATGCAGAAAAATGAACACTTCAGCTGTTTTAATAGATTGGTCTTTATACTGGAGCAATGTTTTTTCAAATCCATTTAAATATCTGACTATCTTAGAAAGGATTGTCTAGGCTAATTGTCAGTTTATGTACATTTAAACATTATAAAATCCACATAAATTTCATTATTAGATTCCACTTTAATTTCCTTGTTTTCAGCATTTTTTTCTGAAGTTTACATATCTAAGTGCTCAACAAACCTTTGAAAATATAATCAACTAGATGTGCAACATCTGAAATTATAACCTATTATTTTCACAGGCCTGAATTAGTTTGTTTTATTGTTTAACATCTTAGAAAAGCCTTTTGTTGTCTTAGAAAGCTCATATACACATCAGTAAACTTATGAGACTGTTGTTTTCCCCTGAGTGCATTGCTATGTGTTGTTAATTTTCAGAGAAAGCTGTTGATGGACTCAGCATCTGTGAGTATATCATTATGTATGATGTACTCACAAGCCTTTGTAATTAAATTCCATTATTTGATAGGAATAGGAACAGATTTACCAGATGAGGCAGCAGCAGAACCTTGTAGTCAGGATTGAAGTGTTTAAATAACATAGCACTCTTTTCTGCAAATGTGTCTTGAAAAACAATTTACTAGTTTTCAGTACACTGCAGACCTCCACTTAATGCAGATAATTTATAACTGATTGAATAAGAAAGAAAGAAATATTTCTTAACAAATATAATATAATTCACAATTAACTTTAAGCACATCATCCACTTCCAAAACCTGTTTGGGGTTTGTTGCATATTCCTGTAGCTATTTAGAATAAAAGTGAATGATCTCTCTGTTATTTGATTCTGTTGTCTATGCCAGAAATACAAAATAGGGAACATAAACTGCAAACATCTGAATTTTAACATGGACATTTCTACAAGGCCTCTTTCATTTTCAGAAAAGGTTTATGAATTTTGCAAGTCTCATTTGCTGTATGACCAATATGAAGTGATTTTGGACTCAGTTAACTGAAAACTTAGCTGGCTTCAGTGAACCTCTGCCAGGCTTTTGTTTAGATATCAAAAAATGGATTAAAGCCTAATTTAAGACAGTCAAATTTGAAATTTCTGCCTTTCTGCCTTTGTTTCGGTGCTGCTACCTATAAAACAATGAGAATAAATTTAACCATTCCCGTTCTATTTTGGGAGGATTCATCAGGATGTGCTTGTAAAACTGAAAAGCACTGGTCCAACAAACATCTTCATCGCAAGTGTTTATCTTCACTGCTACTTAGCTCCAAAGAAATGAAATATTGATTGTCTTTCTAGATTGCTTTAACCCTCTCTCCTTTTACTGCAACAAGTAGAGTTCATAGACCAGAAATCACTCAATTAACATCTCACTGGACGTGTTCACATTGCTATGTGTTTTTTTCACCAATTGTTAATGGCTGATGATTTTTAGCAAACTCCTAATGTTTGGGGGTTTTTTTCATTTAAAAAGAAAAACTCTAAAAATAGCCCTATTCATGTTAGTGGGAACCCTTATCTTGCACATAAATGAGATGCCGTGATCCCAAGGGTAAAGTTGCAAGGGAAACTTAAATTGATGATCTGTACGTAGGAACATTACATCATTTACGCCTTCTATAAATTTGGATTTGGAAAGAGCTAGATCAGTTTGCTCATTCTCCTGCTAGCTCAAAATTTCTTCTCTATGGTTTTTCATGAAGGAGTTTATTAATGGGATGCTCAAGATCAACACATTTGGAAGTTGGTGAGAACATTTGGTGCACTGCTGAGGAAACCTGCATCTGTTGAATGCAGTGATGTTTAGAAGCATATCTAAAGCTTCAAAAACATCCATTTCCTGCAGTTTAGTGCCACTGAGAAAGAGTTCTTCATATCTGCAGAATGACAGTCTCATGGAGGCTTGCTTTTGTGCTTTCCTTTCCACAGCTGTAATTGTTATGATATGAACTTTGTATGATATTTCTCTATTATCTTAAGAGTGACTTCCATAAATAACTTACAACTAAACAAAATAATTAGGTCCTGAAAGAAAAATTTAATGCTTTGCATTTGATGAGGACTATTAATCTTTTTCAGTAAAGGCTGCAGACACACTGGACATCAGCAGCAAAGACAAAGTGCCAAGACTATAAAAATCAAGATAAATGACTGTTTTGCTTAAGCCTGTCTGCTGTTTATGGGCCTAAGAGGGCCTTAGCTTCTGAGTGATAACATAAACCATATCTGCCCCAACACTTTCACTTGGACTCCTTTTTTGTCATTTTGGAGTAGTTCTGTTAGCACTCTCATGGATATTGCTTTAAAAATGGTTGGTAAATGCATCACATCACTCATATACATAATGGCATTTGTGCCCTTTGTGGTGCACAAAGGTAACTTAATCATTCCAAATGCCACATCACATCCTGGTTTCCCGTGAGAAATTTGGCAGTCTTTGGAGGCTGGCATTGTAACATTACAGGCACTTAAACCACATCTGTGGCTCTTTCACAGGCTGGTTGAAAAGAGAAGGATGAAGAGGAAGGGCATTTTTCATGTATGGCTCAGTGTTCAGACCTAAACTGGGACTAGGAAGAGGAGGATCCAGTAAGAAATGAAGAAAGCAATCTGCTGCAGAGGTTCTCAACACGATACACATCCTCCTCTTTCCTTTTGCAAAAGGGGTTGTATGTTTCTCCCAATTACTTCAGCTGGTCAGACTTGGAGGCTCGAGCAATACCTTAAAATGGTGCAGGCTAATCCTTAGCATCCATTTGAGCCAATAACCTTATGTTGCTATGGTTGTTTAGCCTGGAGGAGTAAAATTGATGTACCTTTTTCCCTTGTGAAGCAGCCCTTTTCATCTCATCTACAGACAGTTAGTCACAGCTGTGGCTCCCAGAGTCTGTGTGACTGGACAATGCTGGACACTGTGTTTTCACAGCATCACAGAATATTCTGAGTTGGAATGGACCCACAAAGGTCACTGAGTCCAACTCTTCAGTGAACGGTCCATACAAGGATTGAACCCACAACCTTGGCATTATTAGTATCACTCTCTAACCAGCTGAGCTAATCTCAGTGTTTCCCACCTTCTGCCATCAAAATGCAACCGTAATTACAGGGGAAACAGCCCAAATGTAAATTTGCTTCCTATCCCCGAACCTAACTGTTATAATCACCAGGTGGTTGTTTCTAATGTTTCCTCATCTCTGGTCTTCACCCTTCAGCTACTGCATTTTTTCTGAGAACAGCATTACTTAATTCTGCCACTCTAAAAGTTGGCCTGACTGTTCTGTTCTCTAGGGTAAAATGTGGTTTTCATGGTGAATCTGATTTAGGCTCTCATTTGGTAATTTTGTTCTCTTAAGAACAAGAAAAGTTGTTATTGGTGACTGAAGAGCTTCCTTGGAGCAAAGCATTGTTTAGGAGAATAGATAGCCTTTTAAGAGAATACATACCTCACTTACTGATATAAAATAGCCTTCACTCCTACTTGCTCCCTAAGGTAATTCATGGGTTTCCACACAGCAGCTTTGCATGGTACCGCTGCCCATTTCTTCTCCCAGCTTGTCTCTGGCAGTGTTCCCTGTCATGTCTGACAGATACAGGGGGCTCCTTCAAGGCTCTTCCTACTCACCAGGAGCCAGCTGACATAACAAACTCCAAATCTAGATAAGCAACATTAGCGTTGTTTCAAAATAGGTTCTTTCTCTCGGTGTGCAAGAGGCCAATCCACACACAGAGGTGAGGTATTTCAATTATTTACAGTTCTAGGCAGAAAGGGGTGCTGCGTTGCAAATCCACAATATCAGCAGGACAACTACCAAAACTTTTCACTATTTACACATTTTAGCAAACAAAGGCATTACTGTTCATTAGCTACAAGTTACCTAGCTCTCTTATAAATTAGTGTTCTACCTTCTATTGGTTAATGATTCTCTTGTTTCTCATGCTAATTAGTCCACACGCTCAGTCTTTCTCTTCTTTTGAGTTGGTGGGCCATGAGTCGGCTCTGTCCATCTTCCCCTGCTGGAATTACCTTTTACTCAGCTGGAGCTGATTTCAGCATAGTTGCTGAGTTGTCTTCATTAGTTTCTTCTTTATCTTGGGGGTTCTGCTAAATATCCTTGTGTCCTGTAAATTCCATATTCTTTGTGTCCATGATCAATGGTACATCCTTCTTCCCAAGGTTTGTTAACCTCCCACTAGGTCTGAGAACACTGAAACATTGTTGAATCCTAAACCTTAACAAGGCAATTCTGTCAATAAGTAATTTGTCAGTAGATCGCTTAGAGCTTGTTAGCTGCTGTCTGTTTCACGGGTTAGATCACCTTTCCTATTCATTAGACTTAAAAGTATACAAAGTTCAAACATCAAACAACATCCTTTCTTAAGAAATGTTTACATATTCCACATTTTACAATGTAGGTACATAACATCGGGCACAGCTCTTCCAAGCTGTCAGCTTGCTCTACTGGTTTTGTGGTACCCGTGCCTTGCTGCATCCCTCCCCTGTCTGCTGCCCCTGCCTCTCCCCAGCCACAGCATCATCTCAGTATAGCAAAGTAGTGGCAGAGGCGTTTGGGGGCTGCCAGCCTGGGGGCAGCTCCTCTCCCTCTCAGTGGTCTGGCTTTTCTTTATGCTCTGTTCCTTCTCCACATGGATGCATTTTATATATGACTGCTGTTCTGTTTTTAGCAAAAAAAATATTTCAATTTATTTAGATATGTTGCTGTTTTATGCTTCACCACTTTACTCCCTTCAGTTTCTGCTAAACTGCCAATATGAAACACTACCATCCTAACTCACAAGATGTATTTAAATTATAGGCAGAATGACTCTTGGTATCTTTTGACTTTCATTTTTTAAGATGTGAAATTATGGAAGAACCATTTCAGAGCATTTTAGTAAAGTTCAGAAATATAAAATAAAAATGAATAGCTAGGAAGCAAAAGGAACAAACACACTGGAGAAGAAGCAGAGACAGGACCTAACTTGTAACAGTATATCAGCTAAGGGTAATGGTTATCAGTTCATGCATTCAAGCTGAAGTGTGATTCACAGCACACTACAGCCATGCAGGATGTAGTATCTTAATAGGAAAGATTGAAATATACATTTTTCTCTCTACTATTCCATGTAGTGTTGGATATATATTAATAGCTTGTTAAGTCATAGTTATCTTTGTACTGGCAGAATGCTATTATTTGCTATTTGAAATACATAAAATGAAGAGCAATAATTAAATAAGAAAGGAAAACATGGTATCCTGGAAATTAATTATACCCTTGCTTTGATGCCTTACTTATCCAAGCAGCACAGGATGTAGAAATTAGTATCCTACTGAAATTTACTCAGGAAACTACACTTACACTATGAGATCATCTAAGCTCAAAAATTATAGCAGATAGTAATGATATGCAATAAAACTTTTTGAGTCTTAACTATTCACCAGGCAAAATACAAATTTGATCTTTAAAGTAACCTTAGCCTGGAGAAAAAAGGGGCTTGGACTGGACAGACTTTGTCACTCTCTACAACTACACAAAAGGAGGTTGTAGAGAGGTGGGGGTCAGCCTCTTCTTCCAGGTAATGAGCAATAAGGATAAGAGGAAATGGCCTCAAGTAGCATCAGGGGGGGCTCCCTTCTTCTCTTCTTGTCCTCCACTTCCTTTCTCTTTCTCTCTTCTCTCCTTTCCCTTCCTTTCTTTCCTAACAAGTCACAAAGATTTTGAGGTATATTTTATTATTAGACTTCATCTATAAGAAGAGAAACTGGATGCATAAGAAAATTTATCTCAATGGAACTTGGTATTGGCAAAGGTTAAACAAATTTTGTATTGACAGTACTTGTCAATATAATCCCAATGATGCTGTTTTCCAGCTTTGGAAGTTCAGTTTTAACAATTATTTTTGGACAGTTTAATTTGAAAAATTCTTTGCAGAAATACAGCCTCTGAAATTTTGCCTTAAATAAGGAGAATGGACTTTGGATATTATGGATATATAACTGCAGTTCTGTTATCCAAAAAGTGAATATTGACCCTATGTTTTAATTAGAAAGGAAAACAAGAAATGTTGAGTTCTAATGGTTGAGCTGTCTGCTGCAATTGTTTTTTATTAATTAGAATACAAGATTAAATTGTAATAATATTGGTGGAGCTGTTGGTAACACAATAATAAATATTGATGTAAGTTTGATATAACAGAATGACTTGTGTTGCAAATAATAATTAGATACCCTAATGTTTTAATCAATAAAATTTAGAAATGCTTTGAAATCAGTATGTAATAAACAAAAAATAAAGATTAAAAGGCAGTCTTAAAATGTTGTTCCTTGGCATTGTCCCTGAGGTGGCATTTGTGGAGACAGCATTGTCATCCTGCTTTGCCAGACGGTGCTAAAGATGAACAAGGTGAAAAAGTCAGCAGTCTGAAGCTTTGGTGGAAAAGAGTACAGTTTGGTTTCAGAATTAAAATACTTGCTTCTCTTTTTGAGTCCTGCTTTTCTAAGGCTGTAGGTTTTTATAAGGATGTCAGTGTGATTAGTCAGAGATGATCCTACCGAAGGCCATAGGTATTTCTCAGTCTGCTTGATTTTGAGCCTAGGTCTTGCTTTCCTTACCAGCAGCTTCTATGACTTCCCAGCACGAAAGTTTTTTTCTTGTCTATGAAGGCTACCACAACCGATCTCCAGCTCATCACATTCAATCTTTCTTTTCCAGATGCTTAATTCTGCAATAATAGAAATGCCAGACAGGAACTGGTCCCTTCTGCACTTTTCTGTATGTGTACAGCTGGGAAGAACAATATATTTTTCAAAACCATGTGGAGCTACCAGTGTTTTACACCTGCTTAAATGCATTTTAGTGTAAATGTCTTGGGCTTTACATACTGATCTCCTTAACAAAGCTCTTCTCAACGTGCTATCAACTGAGAGAAGTCTGGCAAGAGTTTAGGAAAATTATTACTCTCAGGAATGCTTCTGAAGATAAGTGGTCCTGTGAGTTTGGAGTTAGACGGTAAGAGGCACATCTTAGTTCGTGTTAATTAGGAAAAATATCATGTTTACTATTGCATCCTTCAGAAATCTCTATTTTTTCTTCTAGATTGTATTTCTCATTTAGAGAGAGAAGAACTGAGCACAACTACTTAAGTGCAATAACTTTCCTACAACAGAGCAACAATTTTGCAGCAAGTAACAATAAATGAGATTCTCATTTGGATATAAACAGATGCCAATGAAATAACACACAGCGTTAATTAAAAGAGTGGATTCCAAATTGAGTGATTGTTGTAGTTAATTACATAGGTGCTTGCCAGTGGCCTATAGATAGCAGAACTTCTTGGTCTGAGGTAACACAATAGATGTTGCTCAACCACAGAAAGCATATGTCTTTCACTTCACATTATTTGATTGTATTGGACAAGGTTTTATAGGAGAAGCTTTTTGTTTACATTTTCTCCTATAGCTCTGTGGTTCATCCAGGGTCCTACAAGAGACCTGGCCATTCAGCCAGCTTCATTCAAAGACCATCCTTTTTCAGGGAAAGTCCAAAATCCCTATCACTAGCATTGAAGAAATTGTCTTCTCTCACCTTTGTAATTCCCCTTTAATTTGTTCCTACAGCCAATATCGCTAATTATCCCATTCACACTGAATCAACAGAGGTTTTCTACCTCTACTTTTCCTGTCTCTACTCCCTTTTTTTTTGCCTTTTCTCTTCTCTGTGATACTTCTTCCTTTTTATCTGTACAGAAAACACCTGCATATTCTGCACACCTCTGAGCTCAATAGCTACATACTCAGATCCAGCAGGATTCTGCAACTGACTTTAAATGTCTAGGACTTGTCAGCAGTCCCTGGTGAGTGCTGTGCTCCTGTAAGGAGCTCCCCTTCTTAAAGAGTTATCATGGAATGTGTTAAGCATGGTGGGAGCTCAATGCCTTTCCTCCTAGAGTTGCCTTACTCAAGCAGTTGCAAATGCTCTAGATCTTGTTCATGGACACCTTCCTGAAGAGAGGTGCCTCCCTAGGAATGTCTGACTCATTTTGTGCACAGCTTCCTCTAGGTTAGATTATGCAAACAAGAAGCATGAAACTCAATTTCCTCCTCAGAGGAGATTCAAACCAGTATAAGTAAGTCATAACTGGTATTCATGTTTCTAATAAATGCTAATTCATTTTAAATCAGCAAAATCTGGTACTAAGAAGGGGCCAATAAGAAAAATACCTTGTGCCTCACAGAAGGAGAAGAAGAGAACCTGGAGGCTGATGGAAACAGAGGAAAGGGAGAATAAATGTGACAGCTGAAATGGAGATGCAAGTAATGCCTCAAGTGAAGAGTTTGAAATAAGTTTGCTAGGTTTGGCTTGTAATTGTAAATTATGACTGTTGTTTTTCTGTTTGTTTGCTTTTCCCTATTTGGCTACCAATTGCAATGGAAAACCCAAGCAAATCGGATTGGCAATTGAGACCCATGCATTTCACTTCCAAGGAAAGTGATAGATGTGTAGATAGATAGATAGATAGATAGATAGATAGATAGATAGATAGATAGATAGATAGATAGATAGATAGATAGATAGATAGATAGATAGATAGATAGATAGATATAGACTAAATAATGTCAACAGTCTCCAGGAAATTTCATAACCACTGCCTTAGTCTCCCTCTGGGTTGCTGAATCTTGCACCTCTGATAGTGCTCTATTTTGATCAAGAAGCATGACAAGATCTTTCCAACCAACTAGAGAGTGAAAAGTGGGACATTCCTTGAAACACATATATGAAAGAAGGCCACCAGCTATGTCTCCTGCTATCCATGCCTATCAAGCATTTTAAAAGCACATTTACTGGATAAGGCTTTCCTGGGCATCAGGTGAAGTTCAGTGGCTCTGGTTCTTCTCCAGGTCACAGGAGACCTTCAGCAGGATTTAATGCTAGTCTGGGGTGTCTCTCTCTGTTCCCAAGTAACCCAAGAGCTTTGCTATTGAAAATGCAGATATATCTAGGTGATTGCTAGACCAGCAGGTTTCTGCAGTACTTTTTTTAGGTTTGGGTGCAAAATTGTCCCAGAGTCCCACTCTTAGAAGATGCAGTTGTCTCTGGATCTTGCTCTTCTTTATGACTTTCTTCACGAGGCAGGGCAGTCGTGCTAAAGCTGCACGTCCATGGATTGTTGATGCAAATATGAATCATGTAGTCAGACTTGGGCAAACCTCTCTATGCCATCAGCATTTCTCAGCTGCAGTTGCAGGAACTGATGCCATGTGAATGCTCTCTGCAGCGATGTCCTTTCCGCTCTGCTCTTTGCCTCACACCTGCTTCACTGATATTTTTTTAATAGTGCTTTTAATTCTGTCTTTCCCTATGAATTTCATGACTGTGAGATATGATTTTAACTATAGCTTATTGTCTTTTGCACCTAGAGTTATTCAGTACGTTACCCTTTTAAGATCTGCTGTTAAGTAAGATCATGCACTGCATTTATAGACTACACTTAGGCTAAATTTAATAATTTCCTTCCTAAGAGTACAGTGAATGTTTTTGTTGCAGAGGCTGGAGATAACACTAGAATTCTCTCCCAAGAAACTAGTAGGTTCTCTCATCTGTGTAAATGAATAAAAATCAGGACTTGCCTTCAATGTCTCTCTCAAGACTGTAAGTGACTCATAGCTTTCTATACCATCTCCTGTCCTCCATGTCCATCCATCCATCCATCCATCCATCCATCCATCCATCCATCCATCCATCCATCCATTCATCCATCTTAAGCAACTCATTTCCTAAATCTTTACATCCTATGAGTAACCCAAGGCTCTACCCAGGCCAGATACAGTAAATACTGCTCTAGTTACCACATGGTCCTGAAGCTGCCTTTTGTCCTCGTTACATAAAATACACTGTTTTTCAGTAGATGACATGAGTGATAAAGTAACATGGCGTTTAGTTTTAGAGAAAAGACAGGGAGACAACAGATGATAGAACCATAAGTGCAAAAGTAATGATCATTTGAGCCAGTCAGTTTAGAGATGGATATAAATGACCAAAAGGTCACCTCAGATTTGGCCAGCCTTGCTGAAGGTCAACCAGAATTCCATAGGACCCTTGCCCCATTTAGGAGGCCAAACACCTCTTCTCTGGAGACCTGGAAACAAAGTTTCTCAGCCTTTTGGCAATATCATGTACGTTTGGAAGCAGGGACCATTCGATCTCAGTTTCTTTGATTGGCTTCAAGGTCCACCGAGATTCTGTCTTGAAGGAAATTTTGGAATTTTTTTGTTTTATTTTAACTGCAATTTGAGCAATAACTAAGTGAAAATTGAATTCCTGATGATGGAGAAATGTTCAGCTCCAGAAGGATGAGCAGAAATGAGCTGTGGCAGAAAAATCAATGAGATGTAGCCATTTTGGGCTGAGGTGTGTGCATCTCACTTTAGCTGTTGGTAGTTATTTGGGGACGGGAATGAGTCAAAGCTTTTCTTGCCTACAGGCATCATGGTGTTGAGAACCTAGGTAACAAAAGTGAAACTCTGGGCTCTTTTTGGTGGAGCTGTGCCACCAGGGCCTGAAGAGCTCTGCTGTGTCAGTACAGCTCTCTTCAAGCACTGCCTGCAAATGCCCCTTTTTCTCATCCAACTCTCTAAGAGAAATTTTGAAAATTCTCCAACTCTCAAAGAGAAGCTAGGGCCCACGCAAAAGCAGATATTCTAATAAACACACAAGCTGTTTCATTCCTAGGTGCTTCTGAATGACAGAGAAAATAAAACAGGCCAAGTAACCAAAAAGGAATACAGCTTCCCAATACAGGGCTTGGTGATTAAAATGCTTTGAGCACTGTTGTACTGTGATAAGAAGACGTCCTTGTAGAGGTATTTCCAGCTAACCATTTGGAAAAAGAGAAGACATTTTCCCAAAGGAGGGAGAACTTAATGTTGAAGAAAAGGTTATTAAGTAATTTCTGCAGATGAAGAATCCAGGTTTTCTGAAGAATTTGTATTCTCTGCACCTTGTCAGTGACAAGTCTGGTGGACTAGGGTAGGAAAGAAGAATTCATTTTCTTCTACAAATAAAGTCATCATTCAACAGTCACCTGAGAAACTCTCAGCTGAGAAGATAACAGGCCTGCTTGCTGCAGAGTGTATTTACATTTTAACTACAGTAATAAAATTCAGTGGACTTCAGTGGAAGTGCAGTTCTGCTTCAGACCCTGTATGATATCTGACTCATGGGCAGAGTGGGCAGATATGAGGCCCTTGATCATGTGCCAGGGCACACAAGTTGGTGTACAGAAACACGTCCACATGATCTGCACTCTCTTGCTATTTTCTGCATTGGGAGACAAAGCACTTAATGAAAAATAACTAGGTTTGATGGTAACACATATGTTAAAGAATAAAAAGCAATTTCTATTCTATTTAATTTTTTTTTGTCTGCCCTTGCTTTATCTACTGTGCATTTGTCTGCTACCTCCTACTAAAACCAGATTTAATTATGCTACTGTTAGTGGTTATGAAGCTAAATTCCAACTGACTTTCATCACAGCCTATGGCTTATCATCTGTGGGAGAAAAGAAGTGACTCATCTCTTTTCACTAGAATGAATAAACTCATCTCAGAAGATAAAAGTTGGCCCAGACTATATCCCATCCCTTGAACGAAATATAGTGCATTTTCAAGTAGAGAAAATTTGCTAAAAATTGAGCAAAGTCTGAAACTTTTTCTCCCTGAGTAACCTGATTGATTTCAGCAGGACTGAGTCAGCTGGAGTCAGGGAGCTGTGACTTGACACAAAAATGTATTTTTTCTAAGAGAAAGGACACAGGGACAATTTTACTTATGCACATTGGGCAATCACATTGAGAAGACACAAAAGGCATGCAGACTCCAAGTATCAGCTGTTTGCATATAGATCTTATTATTTCTCTTCCTTTCTAATTCCTCACAGAGGAATAATTGTACTTTTTTCACAGAGTATTAAATCCCCATCCTTTCCTTGCATTTCCTTGCCTCATGTTTTGCCTTATTCTACCTTGCCTTTGCCTTTCCTCATCACAATTCAATGTTATGGTTAGTGTAAAATTGTTGTCCACAGAGTTTTGAGAGTGATTATATCATAAAAATAATACCCAGAGGTTCTGTTTGCTCTGTTTCAGGACTCCTCTAGGAAATTAACTCAAATTACAAGCCAAACTCTTGTGTTTTACTAGCAGGCAGACCTCTAAGTAATTTTCCTGTGGCTAAAAATTGTGATGCATTTTCCTTGGTTTGTCTATTTTCATTAGTGTTTTAATAATAATAATAATAATAATAATAATAATAATAATAATAATAATAATAATAATAAACATGGTCTGTGTGCAGCTGCCATTTGCACCACACAGTTCTGGTACCTTAAATGATTTTGTGACTACCTGATGGAGGCTTTGTGGGTGATGATGACCCTGAAATCCATTGATATTCCTTCTTATACATTTTCTTCCAGAGCTGTAGGAATTTTGCATGTCCATTGTGAGCAAAATATAACCAAAAAAGCAGGAATATGACCATTTCTAGTCAATAAATGCAGTTCTAGAAATTACTTGCTGGGACACAAAATATAGAAGCTGCATTTTTTTGAAGTAGATGCTTTTCTACTATTTGTTGGGGTGAAGAAATCTGTAGGAAATCTGTTGGGAAAAGGTGTATTGTATGCCAGGGTGGCTCTAGCAGCAGCCGTGTGCCTGCCTTGGGGAGGTTCCCTCATGGGGCCATGTAGAGCCCCAAGCAATGGATACCCCAATCTCACCCGGTCATGGCCAGATGAGACAAGGAGGGACCCAACCTTGCTCCTAGCAGCTGCCAATGCCTTGCAGGGCATCTCAGCCCCTTGTCAGTGGATTTCTTCCTTCTGCTTATGAAAGACCAGCCTATTTGTGCACAGGCTACAGGTGTCTGCTCTGCAATAGATTCCAGGGTATGAGTACAAGGAAGGGGGGTGATAATCACCTCCCTGTGAGCTGCACTCAGGTAATACATGTGAAGAGCCTCATACAGCAGCACACAGATAACCAGTGCCATAAGCATAATTTGCTCTTTTTTAAAAGGCGGTAGTTATAGTGTAGGCTGTAGCCTACAGTGCGTAAATACTGTCATGAAGTGACCTACCAAGTCTTGGCCTGCCACCCCATGTGCAGATGCCTCTCCCTTTGTGTTCTCCTAACAGTTTTTATTTTGTGCCTAAAAAGGATTTTAGCCTATGCTGCTTGTCTTCTTCTCACTGGGTTTGCTCCAACGCCTGCACGCAGCAGCTGTAGCCCACCAGACCTCAGATCCAAGAGAAACGTTTTATTTTCCCTGAACCTACAACTTTCCACGTGAAGGTCAGAGAGAAATGGGAGATAGATGAAGAGGTCAAAACAGAATGAGCTTTTTACTAGGGAAAAGTGAAAAGTGTCCTTTATTACCTGGGTAAAGCACTGGCAGGTATGCTGAGAAAAGCCTGATGGGGAGTGTGGAATAGTCTCCCTACGGCTTTTTGCTGCCTCTGGGCTGCTGTACAGCTTGTTCAGATGAAGTTAATTGGTGATTTATATACTGACTTTTGTTTATTTGAAAAGCTAGTAGGTTTCATTTTCAATAGAAACTCTTATTATCTATTTACAATAATGCAACTCTGAGTTTCATTTAGAATAAGAACACTGAGTTTAATTATGTCATTCCAGTATATTTTCTCTCTTTCTTCTATTTATAATTTAGAAATCCTGAGCATGTCACATTTCTCCACAAGTCAACAGACCCTGTTATTTGCAGTTACTGAACATAATATTTTGGCTAAAATTAAGATGGCAGCAATCTGCTCCTGCTTGTTAATGAAATGGAGTGATTCACATCTAGAAAATGTGAATTCATAGCTCTGAAGAACAAAAACATTTGTCATCCCACAGTAGTAAACAAAAAGAAATTTAGTTTCAATTGGTTTCAAGGGGAAGCTTCAGAGCTTAATTGGAAATTTTTACTGGTTTTTGGGTTGGATTTGTTGGCTGTTTTTCCTTTTAGCACTTTCTGTCTTATTTTGTCTTCATCATCTTCCTGATTAATATTTTTTAATGGAATGAATTTTGACTTTCTTCACATGAGAAGGTACTCATCAAATTATATTTACATTAATTGAATCTGGATTTGTTATTTTCCTCTTTTCTCATTGTCTCAGATGCTTAGAGATAAGGATGAAAATCAATGGTTTGACATAATTTCTAACATGGCAGAGGAGATAGGCCATGGCTGTCAAGGGAAGTGACAGCCGCAGACGAGATACACATCACTTTGTTCTTCTCTTCAAAGCCTTTGGTTCATCTCTAGCATTTCACTCTTGATTACATACCAGATACCTGTGTCAAGTGGAGATTCTTCTGAAAAGTATGTCTCTCAATAGATTTTCTTTTTGTATGAGGATCATGTCATGTGTTTACAAAAGCACTGGACCAGCACCATTTTTTCAGGTTTGCTCCTATTTGGGATTTCTGTGTGCTTTTGGATATTGTCCCTCAGAAGAAGAACCATCTCTTTTCAATGTAGCTGTCACACCTGGGCTTCCCTTCAGAGAACATAGAGAGAGCAGGGGACGCCCAGAAATGTCTGCTCTGGAGGAATTACCCACCAAGTACCTGTAGGTTGCCCACATTGCTGCAAAGCCACACCATGGCTGCACCGTTACTGTGACAGTACAACACATGGTCATGTGGAGTGGATCCAGTCTCCAGTCCTCCCATTTCCCACCTGTAAAATGACAAAGTCATAGATCCTTTTCTTAGTGAAGGGGCACAAGTCTCTGTTGCTGACTATCCAGACAATACGTTGATGGACCAAAGTTTTTCTAACTTTGGCCTTGAGCTGCAGGGGAGGTGGATTACTTTGAACTGAACAGTTTCAGCTGTGGAGAGCACAGTGATATTCCTGCAGGATACTCTAGTTTTTGTGGGTGCACAGTCTGACAAATCTTGTAGTCGTTAATTCAACCTGCCAGTGCCTGAGCATATATTTCTACTGTAGCCATCACTAGAGATGCCTTTTTTTCTTGCTTTCTGACACTGTTAAGATTTTTGTGTCAGTGACTGATGGCAGCATTGGAACTGGTATTCTTGAAGCCAGAGGCAGAACATGACCAGGAGAAGATGACATCTTACATCAGATACCCTTGCCTCGGAAACCCCTCTTGTGCAGTCTTTGTCATATAATGACAACCTATTCGTGCATTTGTGCTGGTATTCCTAGAGGAAAACTGTTTCCCAATTGCATTANAAAAAAAAAAAAAGCAAATTATGCCTGAAATTAAATGCACTTGGGTTTACAAGAACATAGACATTCTACTTAAGTCCTATTCCCTTCAGTGATACTGAGGTTCTTCTTTTCAGGCTGATAAGATTGTTGAGCAGATTTGTACATTAGTGTAGCTCCAAGGTAAGTTTCATTCTTCTGTTAAAGTGTCATTCCTCATTTCAAGGCAAATCTAAGAGTATGGAATAACCTATCCAGAACACTGCGCCTCTGCCTAAGTGCAATGAATCTTTTTTCCTAATGATATCAAGATGTACAACCTACTAATCATGTTTTAAATAAGTAAAAAAATGGTACATAAAAGTTATTTAAATCACCCAAGATGGTGTTTGACTGTTATTCAGCAGCTGTCCAAAATGCATTCATTTTCTAAGTCTGAATTAAATACTTTCTTCTTCCCTGAAGTAGGTTTGTGTATTTTTCTCTTCAGTGATATTTTCAGAAATCAGAGTGCTTGATTGGGATACTAAACTGGTTTCATTTAGAATGAACAGAGATACCATAATGAAAAGCTATTTTCTTAGGAAAACCGGCAGCTTAATAAAGACAGGCCTTGAAAGAACAGGAAGTGCTTAATATTCATGGATGTATTTGATTTCACTTTTATGTTATGTCAAAAGAAGCCCGTTCTTCTTGCCTTAATGGCATTTAGATTTTCAAGTAGATTGCCCACTTAATTATGCAAGCATCACTTATTAGGCCAGGAAAACACATTAACAGAAGATATTTGTAAAAACTCGTGGACAATGATTACCCTGAAATTAATTCTGAATGAGATTTTCTTATCTAATTTTACTTAACTGTTTTAAGAAGTGTTTTATCTTGAAAGAAAAGAAAGAAAAGCTCACTTATTCCAAGAAAAATGAGTTAAAGTAACCCATTTTGTAACATCTAAAAGCACTACAGTTCTGCACTTTCAAACCATGCAGTGACACAAATATAGAAGGTGGAACTCGGGCAGCTTTACAGTGAGAGGTGCTAGTGGAGTGTTAGTATTCAGCAACCAAATAACAGCTTCAATTTTGAAATTAATTTGCTTCAATGTCCTTTTGGTTGTCTGTATTTTACCTGATGGTTTGGTGCATCAGATTATTACTATTACACATTTAACACCAAAAATATTTTTAGACACTTTCATCCATAAAGTAAAGGAACCAATCCTTTCTTTAATTGTTTAAACTATAAATATAAGTGTAATCTTCCTTCCTGAGCTAGAAGGGATGGAAAAGGGAAGGAAAACTGTTGCTACAGTAGGACTGACTGGTTTCTTATGAAGGTGTAGCTCAAAATGCAGTTGAGGTGCTGTGCAGGGAAGTTGGGAAGCCTGTGCCCACAAGGTGAAGCAGCAGTTCCTGGAGGAAATGGCCTCCAAGACATAACTCAGACATCACTAGGGCATCCGTGTTTCAGCTGTGACAAGGAAAAGAAAGAATTACTCTCACACTGCCTTTTCATATGTTTGAAAAATCTCCTGAATTCTCTCTGCCGTGACTATTACTTGACTCATTCATAACCTAACATGGAGACGGCAGCAGAGCTTTGGTCCAAACACACTTGGTTCATGCGTTTGGACTAGTAAAGTCTGCATGTGATGCCTGCACTCAAGTCCAGGTTGTTCTATTGTAACTACACCTGGGAGTCCTGACTCTTTATTGCTGCTTAGCTGGTTAGTTTTCATTACATATGTCATATGAAGTATTGCTGTACAGCTTTCAACAGTTACTTCTCATAGTTAATGAAGACTATACTGGCTTATGAATTTTAATACTAGCTATGACTTGAGGGCAGATGAGGCAAAATATGCCTGACAGTAGATTTTCTCCTTAATTGAGTGGAAAAAATATGTACTGAAAGTCCAAAGCTGAAATAAGTCAGAATTTTTCAAGACAGAGTAGGTACTCTGTGATGGGCCAAGACACAGACTCCATTTAATGATGCAAGAGAATCAAAGAGAATCCCTTTATTGTGATACAAGAGAATCACTTTATTGTGATAACAGCATTATTTTATACTTTCTAATAGTTTACATATTTTAACTGTTTATTGCTGTTGGATAACTACAGCTTTAATAATAGGCTCTTTAAGGTCAAGTCAGTAACCAATCATCTGAGGGTCCTCTGTCCACAAGCTGTCCATGAGCTTTCTCATCCAATTGTGTTCGTGGTCATGCTGTGTCATGTGCTGTCCAAATTTGATATGTTCTGTTTTCCTGTTCCTTGTGAAGGCTCCTGTCCATACATGGATATCTTTTTCTGACTTCCCCATCACACATGCGCAGCTGTCAATAACTTAGCATGTTTTGTTAGTGCACCTTCTGTAAATTGCTGAAGTACTCAAGGACTGGAACTGTTTTCTTGGAATCACAATGGATTTTCTACCACTTGACTGTGAGGATGAGACCTATCTGATCAAACCTTGACAGTGCTGATAGATAAACTGAGCCAGTCACTTTCTTTTCCCTCTACAGGCAATGTGGACAGAAAGACAAATTGGGAACATAGTCTGTGTCAGTCCAAATTGGACAGTGAAAGTAGTCATATGAATTGTGAGATGAAAAGGCCTGTTTTGCCCCATTGACTGTAAAGGCAGTTTTGGCAAACTGATTCATTGGTGAATCTTTGTTCTGTAGATATCACAAGTCATACAAAATTAATTACACCCTAAATTTCTTCTTACCATGCTGCCATAACTCAAGCTTGATGCATGGGGTTAGTACACAAAGAAGAGTATAAAGCTCTGAAGCTGACGTCATGGAGGAGCTCAGACTGGATGAGGATTTTCCAGTGGGACAACCATCTGCAAGAGAAAAATTTGCACCAGGAAGGCACCAAGATTCACAGGAGGTATGAAAGCTTAACAGTACAGCTAGAAATGTGGACAAGTTACCACTGGTATGGTCAGAAACAAAAAATGCAATCTTCAAACAGCAATCACAGTGAAAACTCTGAGTTTAACTCAATTCTCCTCCTTAATTAGATTGTTCTAAACAGCTTAGTTGTCACGGTCCATGGAGCAGTGGAAAATGTTAGTAAGGGAAAAGATAGAAAGGGTTAGTTTAGTACATTGACTAGAAAGTGAAATTATGACAGAAACCTAAATTGATACAAAATTAAACAAATTATTTAGGAAGCACTTCAACTGAAAAAAATCTCAGATCAAAATGTTTTATTTGGTAAATAGAAACAGAAGTAATAAATGGATAGGTAGAGTCAAATGAAGCATTTATCATAAACCCCTAGAATGGATTCATGCACAAACATCCTGCTCTGAATGTGCAATATTGTTATCTATGTCAGAGGAGTGGTAGCTGGGCTTGCCTTTGTATGTGTTCCCTGCTTTCAGAAAAATGTTCACTGAACTGAGGGAAAAAGTCCAAAGCAGTTCTGCAAGGTATTTTCAGCGACAAATCTGCAGATCCTCATTTAAGTCCCTCATAGAATATCCTGATTTGGAAGAGACTCACAAGGATCATCGATTCCAAATCCTGGTCCTGCACAGAACCATCCCCAAAAATCACACTAGCACCTGTTGAATACTATTGCATACTTTATTAAATATATTTACATACTAACTAAGGATAGCTCCTCAAATCATAAACATTCCTGTAACTATTCACTTCACTGTTTAAAAACTTCTAGTGTGCCTCTAGTAATACAAGTAGGAACTTGCCATATTTTTAGTTAGATATTTCCAAAGCTTTGTTTTAAATTATATTTGAGAGTCTTGACTGTTCCATGTTTATTTCTCCATACTGCACAGAAAGAACCTCCCAGGGATTTTTATCGTAATTTGGCAGCTGAGCTCTGCAACATAACTAGATCTCTCAAAAGACTGAATCATTTTTTCCTTACTAATGATCCTTAATTTTCTTTTCAGAGGAAATAAAATTCATAGTGAATATCATTCTTTATTAAATGACATTTGTAATAAGCTGGAACACAGAAAATCAGATTGGACCAAAACTTTTTCTTTTTTTTCTTGTTGTAACTGCTTGTTAACATTCAGCCCTCTGCAAATAGTGATGATATGTGTATGGTCTTTGCTATTCCTCATTTATTACCAGTCTGCCCAAGGTTGAGGCAAAGGAATAGCTCTTAATCATTTCTCCCCTCATTTGCTTTTGCTGAGAGGATTATAGAGTGTTCTCCAAGAGAAAATGGAATTTATGGACTGTTAAAGCCATAGAAAAAAAAATTAAAAGGACACAGTGAGAGGGAAAACTATTCTTCTAACAAAAGCCTCAAAAAGCATCACAAGCACTGAAGTCTTAATGTTTTTATGTCCAAAACATCACCCAGGACTTTATGCAGACCTGTGAAGTGTTGCTGAGTTACAGCCGTTGCAGTTAAAGCAGAAGAAGAAGGTGTTGGCAGGACAGACCTCTAGCTCTGCCATCTGCTTCACTGCGTATGAGCCTGGGAGAGCACGCGGTCCCATCATCTGCAGGGTAGTCTCTTCTGCTCCCACCCAGAAGGCTTGGATTAGTGATGCTGGAAGCTACATCCTTGCCTATAGTCTTTGCTGTCCAAATTTGTCCAAAACCTTTAGATGATGATAACTGCTTCCCAGGGCAGCATGTTCTAGAAATTGGGTTTCCATTATTTATAAAAATACTTTCAATTGTCACACAGTAGACCGATCTACTCATTTTCTAATTGACCTCTTCTCTTAGGTTTCCAGGGTTCTTGCAGCCAGCTCATTCATCACTTCACAGTTTTTGTGAACACTCACTGCATCCTCTCTGTCTTTTTCCTGGCTGACACCGTGAACACACCAGCTTTGCATGCATCAGTGCTGTCTGCAACCTGTTGAGCCCTGCCTGAAATCGACAGCATTGCTGGAGCTGTGCCTGATCACTTGGCAGCTTTGTGAAGGTGTCATTTGTGAGGCAGCTCAGGTCCCCCTGTTTCCTCTGAGTCAGATCTCAGAGTCTGTCCTGTTCTGCTGTCCCCCAAGCAGATCTATAGGCTTCTGCATTGCCACCTTTCCTGGGGCAGCTCTATTCTCTCCTAACCAGCAGTTTGGTTTAAGATCCTAAACTTCAACAGGACTGACTTTAAAGCAGCACATGGCTCATGTCTGCAGCAGGTCAGTGAGCAGTTGTAGCAGTGCTCTGTGACAGCCAGCTAGAATCAAGGCTCCATCTGGAAAAAAATCCCATTGTTTTGGATGAGCAGCAGAGCTCCTCTGATTTTGCTCCTCTTGCAGTATTGACACCCTGTTAGTATCCTCTCCTTGATCCACTATTTCCCATAGCATGCCACACCAAGGATGAGGCGCCAGTACTTGGACTGGTTGGAGGGACCAGGGTCACACCAGTGAAGCAGTAGGTGGATGCTGACATCCTGGCCAGATGCTTAGGCTGTGTGCTGTCAAAGGAGATGCAAATCTGATTTTCCCTCTACCTGACTGTGGGTTTTCCAGAAGCATATGTACTTGAGATTCCCACTCTTGAAGCTTCACTACTGTTGAGCAAGTTCAGGAGGTACTGGAGATGGAAAGGGAGGAGAACGGCTAGGCCAGCAAACTGTGCAGTTGCAAATTTTAATTTCCTTTGGAAATCAAGGTTTTAACAGAAAAGAATGAGCAATCCAGACTAGTGAGGTATTGCCCACAAATGACTACTGTGAGAGTTGTCTCCCATCTGCCACCCTCCAGAATGGGGGCCTTCTTGCAGGTCAGAGCCATCTCCTTAGAGCAATTTTCACTGTCTTTGTCAGATTTGTCAGACCAGAACAGCATAGCACATAGCATATGATTTTCAGGGGGTGTTCTCTGGAATGACATATCCTGGAAAGCTTTATAAATACTGAACAGAAAATTGTAGCCTGCTCTGTCAAAAATTATGTTAAAATCCTGTGCACGCCTTTCCCTTGGTGGCTGTCATTCTGCAGTAGGTACAGCCTTAGAAAATTCACATGCTTTCATCTTTGGCTATGCTTAAGCAATGTGGCTTCAGCTTTGAATATGGAGTCCCAAAGTTCCTGGTCAGAGCAGCATTACTGGGATGTCATGCAGTGAAACACCCAGAGCTGAATGGTCACATGCAAGTGTTTGCCAGAAGTGATTTCTGAGGTCTGACAGATTTTGCAGAACAGGTGGAAAGCAAGCTGTGAGCATGTTGGGAAACCCTGGGGCAGCCAGCTTATCTGCTATGCCACCCAGTGATCTCCTTACTACACAGACAATATTAATGCTTCCTCTCTAAAGTACCTCTGAATACATAGATGAGGAAAACTAAAACCTGATGAGTAGACAATTAAAAAAAAATCTGTTCCACATATATAGTGTTTTATAAAAACCATCTCTCTGAAGATTTGGGAGAGGACAGTTGGCTACAGAACAAGGATAGGGCTCTATGTTGATGACTTGTTTAACTTCACATATTAAATCATGAAATACACAGTATGTCTTTACCAGAATCTGAAAGAGGCAACTTAGGAACCTAAATTCTGAATGTAAACAAGATTCAAGGAATTATGCCAGCTAAAGAGCTTGCTCTCTCATTGAAGAAACCAAGAGAACAATATGGTGTAGTGCTTTAGTGCCCACTTTACCAAAAACCTAGTCTAGAAGTAAAGTGATTTTCAAATATAGATTCTTGCATCATCCATTACATAATGAATCTCAAAAGCTGTTTGATCAGCAACACTTAAGACCTATAGAGATCTTCAATATATTTTGAATTGCTGAGTCATTTTGTCAGGTGCAGTGTTCTACTCAATCATAATGTTTTCCAGCTGTGTCAGCCTGGACCACAGACCAAGAGCTCCTCAGTGGCAAAACCTAACACCTACCATGTCAGATGTTAACTTACATGTGTAGTATATAAACATACATGTTACACATATAGTGAGTATAGTGCTAGTAAGAGACCCTGACTCTAACAGACATAATCTGAGGGTTACCTGATCCAAGGCCAAGCTATCTCCAAATCCTCTCTCTGGCAGTTTCTATATGTGCCTGCTTACAAAAGACTGTCAGGACAGACCAAGCACATGCCAATACTTCCTATTGTGTTATTTAGTTTCCAGCAGTTGGTGGTTCAGATACTCCTAAACCTTAATCGGTATCTTTGTCTTTAACAGCCTTTACCGGGTTTTTGTTTTCAACATCCACAGCATCATAAGGCAATGAGCATGGTAGTATAATTATGCAATGTGTGAAGAATTTTTTTTTTTTTTTGAATCAGCATCCTGATAAGTTCATTTGATGCCTTTCTTTTATACTAGGGAACAGTCTACAGTCACTGCTCAGTGCACGACACATGCTTTGGGTTACTCGTGACTTTATGAAAAACTGCTGCATCCACTTCAGTCACCTCTTTTGGACATGGAAGACTACTACCTTATCTGATTGCTCCTTATACCTGGTCTGTAACTCTCATCACCTTTCTTGTCCTTCTCTAATCTTTGGCAGATATTCTATCTGACTTGAGCAGCTGAGCTTGATATGAGTTGTATATATTGATTTTCGAAGACATGTTAATTCATATCACTTAGCTGCTGAACTGAAAATGGTCTCTCTGACATAACACCTCTAAAAACTCAGATAATACGCTCTTTCAAGTTACAAAACCAAATTTCTAGCAGTCTAACTACATGCAACATCAGCTAATTTAACAGTTCTTCATTTCACAGTGTAAGAAAAATGTCTATGAGTTACTCTTTCACATAATTTCCTGTCAGAAATGTAGTGTTTAATGCACAGAACAGGACTATTTTATTAGGACATTAATTTAGCAGTAAATATTCAGCTTAACTATTTCAAATAATTAATGGTTATGCTGCTACACTGACACTTGAGATAGTAGAGATGGTATTTGGCTCAAAAGAAAATTTTCTTTCATTGATATTTGGAATTATCAGAACTCAAGAAATATAACTTCAATATTGAATAATTACACTCTGTTTTGCCAGAAAGTAGGTAATCAAAGTGAAACATTTAAAAGTGCCTCAATGATGAGTCCTTCAGGGCTCTAACTTCTACATGTACTCAACCCTCAAGTTCACTTGAAGTGACACAGTTTCTGTCAGGTAAGCTGAAGGTAATGCTATTTTCACAGAAAGAGCAAGAAGAGTACTTTACTGTAGCTTATGCTGTTAAGGAAATTACAGCAGTTCTTTAAAACAGCCCTGAGGCTCATAGTATTATTTTAGCACATTGAGCAGCTGTGTCTTCAGTCAATTTAATCAGTGAATTGTACATTTTTTGGCTTGATCTTGACTCAAACTCTTTTAATTAATTAGCCCAATTCTGTTCTTCAAACCAGTGGAAATGAGGCACATCTTGACTGAAATAATGTTTATTACCTGATTGGTCCCATTAGAAAAACTCATGATTTCATGTAGGATAGGCAAACCAAGGATCTCTTATTTTTTGCACACACTTGGAAGATGAGTGCTCTGCTGCAGGTGTGCACCCTCGGGAGGACAGCCAGTATCACCCCATTAGGTTGGGCTAGATATATGGTACTTACTGCTTTCTGTCACTGTCTTTTTCCCTTCCTTACATTTCTCACCCCACCAAAACAACAATGGAAGGGAAATAGAAACTTTATATTTGCTCTGTATCTGTATCTGGCCCTGATTTGTGATAGCAATACCTACTTTCTACAGTCAAAGAATAGAGTAATGAGAGTGAACCCATGGATTCAGACATTGGTGCTGAGGCCCTGACATCTAGTCTATCATTAGTCTGATGGACCTACTTTGGCTTGTTCCCAAAGACCCTAGTCCTGATCCCCCATCCCACGTGTGGGTCAGAGCAGAGGCTAGTCTTAGATTCAGACTCTCATGTTTCCATTTGGGACTGGAGCTCAGCTGATGCCTCCATGCAGCAGAGACACAATTTAGTTCCTATGGACCAAAACTGCTTTGAGGACTGAACCAACACACATGGTAAGGGGCCATGTTGAGATTTGCCCCTGAATAGCTCCCCTACTCTAGACCACAAAGTGAATGTAGACTTGGCTTTTCTGTCCATGCAGGTATCTTCTCCATACCCGAGCAGGGTTTCTAACTAGATGCTCTTTGCTTCTGCTGTCACAAGTCCGCACCCTCCCCATTTCCCCAGACACATCTCTGACATGGTTCCCATGGAAGTGTTGAGGCTTGTGGGTATAATCTCTGCAGAGAGACCAGCTCAACATTCCTCTACACTGGTTAAAAAGTGGTTGAAAATGCAACCCCAAATTATAACAAAGTGCAAAATGAGAGGAATGATTCATTTAACACCTTGCAATGAAAGCAGTGACTCAGCTGAGAGGGCACAATGAGAGTTTGTCTGCACTTCTCCAGTACCAGAATTAACTGATATTTGCTCTCTTAACTATGGCAGTGCCACCATTTCTAACCCCATATTCAACTGGTGTTTTTGGCTTAATTTTCTCCTGGGGAACTCTTATTTTTTATTTTTTCCCCCCTTCCTTTCAGTTGCCTCCAGGTAGCTAATAAAAGAGAGCCACCTACGCCAAGCTGTTTATTGCCACCTGCTCCCTGTACCAGGGGGAGGTCAGTAATTAGGGTACAGGAGATTCAATGTTAATCAGACCTTTCTGACACAGCAGGTTTCCTGAGGGCTGCAGTTATGAGTGACACGCTCAAATAAAAGCCCAGACAGGGGTTGCAGATACAAAATAGCAATCCTTTAATCCTGCCTTTCACTTTTCTTTGCTGAGAGCATCCCCATGCTGAGATGGTCCCTCCAGGTAGCACTGCTGCTCTAATAGAGCTCCTCCACTCCAAGGTCTCCTGTTCTGGGCTATCAATGTATCTTTCTCCTTCCCTGACTCCTCCACAACGTTTCCTGGTTTCTACCTTTTCTTCCTTCCATGTTAGCAGTCATTTATTGAAAACAAGATAAATAAGATAAACTGTTCCTGCATCTGTTTTCATATGCTGGACTAAATGGTCTGTTTTTAGCACACTTGGATGGGGACACTGTGGCCACATTTCAAACCCAATCAATCAACTCTTCCCATTCATTGAGCATGAGGAAAAAATAAGGTTAAATTTTTTTCCAAGGAGCCCAGAGAAGCTTCTGACAGCCCAAATTATGGCTTGCACATGAGAGTGAATTTCTCTAGCTTACTAGTTAGCCTAGATGAGTGAGATTTGTTTTCTCACTCAATTAATACCACTCATAGATCACTAAGTCAAACATCCAGAGAATCCAAAACAGACTTTGCTGCTGTTGGCACCTTGTGACTAAACTGGATTTTATCAAGAAGACTGGGACTGGTACAGATGATTTTTTTGACTTTGTGCAATGGTCCTTGGTTTACGTACACCACATCAAGTAAAAGCAGCCTCCACAATTCTTTGGTGATATTTCCCATGCTGCAATTACAGTTTTAATTTACCTTCTCTTCTGTATGAGAAAATCACTGAGGGACTTTTCTTGCCATGAAAAGAATGGTGGGAGATGAGTCTGACAGTTCAATGGTTAGTACAGGTTAAATCCTTTTAAGGATTTAGTAAAACCTTTTATTTATGCTAAATGCTTTGGTAAGGTCCACAGACTCTACTCTCACCATCACATATTGTAGTGGTTTTGAACTCACTTTTTATCACTACGGGGCATGCATAACAAAGATGACGGAAAACTGAACAAAATTAGCAGCAGGGGAACAGTTTATTACCTGGGGTTCAAACTAGGGAAAAGGAACAACTTATAGGGACTTAAAATTTTACACAGAGAAAACACTCGACACACAGAAAACAAAGAAGAAAGGGAAAAAAAGGGACAAACCCCAAAAAAACCCCGAAACTGCTTTTTTAAGCTAGGTGACTAGCCGAGGAAACAGAGGGAGGAGTAGGGTAGCCATCTCCCTCCCTCTCTGATGGTGTCACTCCCGGCCCCTTGAGGTTTTCTGCAAAACACAAAATAAGTGAAAAGCGACCCCCCTCTCAGGACACTTTTGGGAAGTTACTACTTGCTGGACTTCGCTCCGGTGCCCAGGGGAACGGGTGGAGTCACGCCCCGTGGTCTGAGACCCGGGAGGAGAGGAGCGTGGGCTCCACCTCTGGACTGGAAGCCGAAGAGAGGGAGGGCTTCTGTGCTTGGCTTTTTAAGCCCTCCAAGTCTCGTGCGAATCTCGCTGTCTTCTTCCTGGCCCAGCTATCTTCTCATTAGCCAGCGGAGCCGAGCTCCACCTCTCTTCCGGTGTCTTCACTCCAGGCAAAATGGCGGTTCCCGCCAGAGACCACATGTTCAGGGCTCGAGGTGCCATCTTTTTTTTTTTACTGGCCGCGGCACTCTGGGTACGCCCCAGAGTGGCTACCGCCCCTCTGCGCGGCCACCGCCAGCACGGTGCCAACATGGGACCCCTGCCGCTGTCCATAAGCAGCCACCGGGCCCTTGCCGCCGACTGCAGCTGCTGGGGCGCTCCCCGGGGCTGCCGCCCCAGGCCGGGGGCACTCCCTGCTTGCGAGGACCTGCCGTGGGCAATGAACGAGCGGCGGGCCATCCGTGCTGCGGCGTGCAGCCCCCACCAGCCACCTTGGATGGGGCTGCGGGACCCCTGCCGGGCTCCTGCCGGCCGCCCACCGCGGCTAGGACCCACACGGACCTTGCCGGGGCACTGCTGGCAAGGAGAGGCTGGTGGACAGTCTGTGCTGTGGCATGAAACTCCCACCAGCCGTCCCCGCCGCTGCTGGGACACACCGCAGGTAACGGGGACCGGCACCGCCCGGGAACCAGCCAGAGCTGCAGTTCCTTACGGCAGCACGGGGCCGGCAGTGCCTGTCGCAGCCCAGCCACACTGGGACAAGAGGTGCCCTGGTCCCAGGAAACCGCGGGGGATGGGGGAACAGCCGGGAGCAGCCCCCCCTTTGTGAGAAACGGGCCCACAATTATTTTAATTTTCAAAAGCAATTTATTATAAAACAAAGGCAATCAGCACTGGGCGCGTGACTTGGTTGGTTTTCAAGTCAGAGGTGCCAAGGGTCCTCAGACAGGTCAGGTTTTTATAAC
>VXBA01004173.1:1568317-1582531 GCA_013399895.1 Serilophus lunatus | reverse complement strand
AGGATTTTACACAGACAAGGCAAATGGGCGCCACTTACACGCCCGTCCCCCTCCCCAAGCCCCAAAGACCCCCTGAGACCCAAAGCCCCGCATCACCACCCCCAAAAGAGACCCCAGCACCCCTCAAACCCCAACACATATATTGAACATGAACTTAAAGGTAAAATGTATGTCTTGACCCATTGTCATATATTAAGGCCTGATTATTTGAGCTCCTATAGTCAGAAAAATATCCAGTGGCTCAAAGGGCCATTACTGACATTTTCCAGAACTCTGTTTTGCAAATCCTTTGTGCTAATCTTTATATTCTTAGGGGATGAGAGAGAGGGACTTATGATAAGGAATAGGACCTGGCCACTACTAAATACTTGCCAAGACAATATATCCTAGACCTTCAGATCTCATAAAACAAGTGATAAATACTATATTTCTTTCCCATATATACCGATCTATTTTGCATAGTAGCTTTAACAGCTCTGTCTGGAACGCATAGGGCATAAAAGTGTGAATAGTCTTTTTCCTCCTTGTTTTCCTAACTGCTTGATGAAAGAGACCTGAATGCAATGGACAAGATGTGTTGAAAAGAGCTTGTCTTTTAATTTGAGCCTGAGAACAGAGCCTGTTCTCCTAAGATTAATAAAGCTGTATGGTAATGGTGAAAAGCAGCATTCTTCGAGTCTCTTCACAGTCCTTTGATCAGGTCAGATTCATGGTTCTTGTGGTTTAACCATGCTCATTCTGGAAGCACAGCAGGGATCTGCCTGTTAAAGGTTTAGTGGATTTTAGTTTGCATTGACCTTCTGTGTCAGTGATCAGAGTCCTCCATGAGAGGAATAGCAGAGGGCAGGAGAGACAGTATGGTGGGTTGACCTTGGCTAACCACCAGATGCCCATGAAGCCACTCCATCACTCTGCCTTCTCAAGAGGGCAAGGGAGGAGAAAATAGTATGAAAAAGTCATGGGTCAAGATAAAAGCAGTTTAATGTGGGAAAGTAAAACAAAACAACAACAAAACAAACAAACAAAATAACCATCAAAGGCTACATCCAGAAGCAAAGTAAGAAAGAAATGCTTAGTCTCTACTTGCCATCAGCAGGTGATGCCTAGCTTCTTCCCAGGAAGCAGTGCCTGAGTACACGTAGTGATTGCTTTAGAAGACAAACGCATTAAAAGTAAATGGCACCCTCAGCCCCTTAGCTGTTATTGATAAGCATGACATCAAAGGGTCTGGACTATCTTGGTTGGTTCGACCAGCTCTGCTAAGCTGTGTCCCCTCATAGCCTATTGCCAACCCCAGGCCTACTGGCCTTTTGGGACAAGGAATGTTGGAGAGGCACCCTTGATGCTGTTCCAGCACTGTCCAGCAGTAGAAAAACATGGCTCTGGCTACCAACCCAAAGCACAGCACTATGAAGACTGCTGTGGAGAAAGATAACTCCATCTCAGTCAGACCCAGTACAGACAGCAAAGCAGCAAGTTTACCTCTCTGCCTAATAGCTATGGAGAGGGCAGCTGTCCATAGTCCTTGCCAGCCCACCATAGCAGAGACACTTAGGAGCCAACTTCTCCAAAGTGATTTCCAAATCCATAGGACCCAGACTTTTTGAGCTGGTGGGCTGGAAATTGTTCAGGTTATCCCACCCTGCTTTGTGCCCTGCCCTCTGGAAGAGACAGTGAGGTCTGGTTTCTGAAACCACCCATAACACCTGGCATGAGGGTGCTTCCAGACCTGCCCTTCCTGGTGGGTGAGGTTGGTGTTCATGTTGCCACATTGCAGGAGAGAAAGCAAGAAATGCAAATGGCAAAAATGTCTCCCTACACTTTCCTGTTTTGCAGACACTGCAGCAAATCTGTCTTCTACCTAGCAAATACCTCTCCCGAGCTTTAAAATGAACCCAGTCAAGCCTTGATTGTCTGAAACCACCGAGTTTCTTTTGCAAGTCATTCCCTTCAAGTCATCATAGAAAGATACTTCAAATTACATTATTTCCATGAATTTGAATATATATATTTTTAAATGGCATAAGAAAGAATGCCCTTACAGTTCCCAGACTGCATCATGACTTCACTTTGTTGCTATTTAACTTTCAAATAAGACTTCATGGAAGAGAGAATATTCTTGGTGTTGCAGAGACATATCCCAGCTGAATGCATCAAAAACACAAAGGCTTTTTCATGTAAGCAGAGTATATATCATCTCAATGGATCTCCAGTTTCAATTTGAAAAGAAAAACAGATAGTCTGATCCCAAGCTGTGTTCAAAGAAGGATGTGTGAGCAGGCTGTGACAAAGACATTAGAGGCACACAATATTCTGGGATTTGTCAGCTAATCTTTCACTTATGCATGGTGTCATTTATCACCCAGTTTTCATAAGAAGCTGATATGTATTAATTGGTCCTAAAGCAATATGTGATATTATCTGTCATTAGTAAACACTGAAAAGACACACTGATTTAAAAAAAAATGTTAAATTGCATAAGGCCTGTAAAGTGGGGAGAAAAGCAATAATTGGATTAATACAATCTGGAAATTAAGCACAGATGTTGATGCACACAAATCTCCAGATTTCCTTTTGATTAATATAAAATATAAAGGAAGAACTTAATAAAAAAGTCAAATTTATTTCTAAGGATATTGTGAGGTTATGCAGGCAGAAAATCAGAAGGGCCAATGCCCATCTTAAACATAATCTGGCTCCTGCTGTAAAGGACAATAAAAATGTTGATATAAATGCATTAACATCCAAAGCAGAGCTAAGGAGAATCTTGCAATTTTATAAAACCATTTTTTCTGAAAGATTATTACAAGGAGTTGGGGCTCATATCCGTTAGAGGTCTTTCCTGTCTGGAAGAGGCATCAACTTATTTTTCCCACAAACTTCTTGGATATCTCTCTCCAGCCTTGCAGACCTTATCACTCCCTAAATCCATCTGAAAAGAGGGTGTAGCTGGGGGAGGGGGTTGGCCTCTTCTACCAGGTAAGAAATGAAGAAATGGCCTCAAGTTATGCCAGAGGAGGTTTAATTAGATATTAGGAAATATTTCTTCACTGAAAGGATTGTGAAGTGTTGGAATAGCTGCCCAGAGAAGTGATGAAGTCACCATACCTGGAGGTGTCCAAAGGGCATGTAGCTGTGGCACTTGGGGACATGGTTTAGTGCTGGACTTGGCAGTGCTCGGTGAATGGTTGGATTCAATGACCTTAGAGATGTTCTCCAACTTGAATGATTCTATGATTCTAAGAACCATGGTTACTCCACAGAAAAACAGAACAATCCTGATATTTCTATGGTCATGTTGAACACCTGCAGGAGCAAGGAGTGTGCTAGAAGTATTTAGGAGGTGGTGGTTGTGGATGAGGCTCCTATGAAAGTCACCGAAAAAAGCTGACACCCGGGTAGGAGCAGAGAAGCACAGCCAGAAGAACTGCATAGTAAATAATCACTCCTGAAAACTACTGGCACTTTTTATTCTTCTCTTTCACTCATGTAATCCTGACTCTGCTGCCCTCTTCCTCATTCATTCTCTCTCCTCTTGTTTGCTTTTTTCCCACTGCGTGTTTCATGTCTTCCCTATGGCTGATCTTCCTCCCCTTTGAAAAAGTGCTACTCCCTTTCTCTTGTTCTTTGTGCATTCTTACTCCCATGTTCCCACATTTCTGCTTGGTCTTCTTTTTTCTCTCTCTCTGCTTGGTCTCATACAAAAATAAGAGTGTTCACAAAGAACACAAAATATCAAGGGCATCAAGTCATAAGACAACTTACTATTTTAGTTAAGCATTTTTAATCCCAGGGAGACAAGAATAAAGCCAGAGGACGATCCAAACAGCCATATGGCATGGATGGGCAACTAGCTGTCACAAGCAGTGATGAGCATCTGGACACACATATGGATCTATCAGTTATTAAGGACATTTTGTGGTGACATAATCTGGAAGATTCATAAAATATGTAAAGAAGTCCCAGATGAATAACAAGAATATCAGTGATGTCCAGTAAACCTCTCTTTCAGTTAAAGCTTATACTCACAGAGGAGGAAAATGGCAATTAGGGCATGATAGAAATGGATACACTTTGACAGTGACAGGAAGACAACTGCATCACCTTCAGACTATTTCAGAAATGTCAAATCTCACCCCAGGAAGCTGCAGTAGAGTCTGGGCCAAGGGATGCATATGGGTTATGGTGTGAACTTGTCAGCTGCATAATTTTCTTCATCCTGTATTTCTCCTCATATCTTGCCCTAACATGGTGTTGGTGAACCTGTGCAGCACATGATGCTACTGCCAGTGGCCCAGAGCCAGTGCTGAGGAATTGGCAAAGATTGGAGTGGGCCGTGGGAACAGCCCATGCTGACTGCATGCCCAACCCATTGGAAACAGTGCTGAGGAATGTGCCAAAATACTGTTGCCAGATAGGTTTAGGAAGACTCAGACCAATTATTGTCTGCACCCAATGCCAAAACGCTTTTTCATTGCAACGTTTGGCTGAAATTATATATGTATTAGCATAGAATGATAATGTGGTTTAAGGGATATTTACTCAGTTGTCAAAACACTCACTCAGCTTCAGAATTATAAAGATAAGCAGAGACAAGTGACCCCTGGGGGAGTGCTATAAGGACAACAATAAGGGTTGCTATAATTTCCTTTAATAATGTGGTTTAGGGTGCATTTACATTAATGTTTTAATTTGAAACAGGTGTGCACTTCTGAAATGAATCTCCCATTGATCCCTATTTTATCTTTGGTTTGCATTGTGGAATACTCCTGGAGCATATGAACTACATTCATTTCAAAAGAAATTAAATTAAAGGTGGCCATCCAGAAAGTATATCTAAATTGCCTCAACCAATAGTAGCTATCTGAGGGCCAGAGTAGAGCTACTCCTAATTAAAACCATTGAAAACTGTGTAGTGTGGATGCTGTGTCCTCACCAGCATCAGCTGTTTCACTTCATAGACACTGAAATTCTGTCTGCTCTGCACTTGCTAATGTGGACATAACCTCACACACTCACTGAAATACTGTGGGGGTGATAAAATCTGCTCTTTTGCAGTCTGCATGGGAGGCCAGTCCCAGAAGCCTTTCTTTAAGAACACAAAAACACACAGGTAAAACCCATTTGAAAGCAAAGGAATGTGGCAGCTAAACTGCTTCAAAGTTAAAAGTATGGGCACTGCTTTTCTCTCATTGACATCTGAGCCTTTCTCTGTAATCTCAAGTAAAATTTTCCTGGGATCTTCTTCTGGCATTAAGGCAAATCAGCACAAAACTACAAAACACTTTTCCCTCTTTCAGGCACAGTGGCAACATCAGAACTGCTTTTTGGGAATGGCTTGTTCTAACTCCAAATCCTGCCTGGGAATTGTCTGGGGAATGCTAACTGTCTTAGAGCAAAAGCACAATAGAAAATGCTCTTACAATTTATAAGTGATCTGGGTTCGGGCAATTACTTTACGAGTTATTGCTTTACTTTCACTTTTTTTTTAAAATATATGTTCTTATTTTGCAAGAATAAACATAACCCAAGAGCTCCAGAGATCTATGTAATCCTAATTCTGTAAAGAATAGAAAGTGCAAGGTGTGGGCATTCAGTTTATAGTCTTAATGTAAATTGAGTGTGTGAGACGGGGCATTCCTCTTAGATGCCCATCCCTCACCCACCAATTCCTGTGTCAGAATTTAAGCTTTCAGTACCAAAAAGAAAATTTCAGGATTCACAGCTGTTGGAAAAGGCCTGAAAGATTGAGTATGTCTGAAGGATACTGGAAAGCAGGAAAGAAAAAAAAAAAAAAAAACAACAAAAAACCCAAACTTTCTTTTAAAAAGTCTTCTGATCTGGAGTAAAATATCTCATCACTTAAAATGTTTGATGTTAGAAGTTGCTATTGGGAATTGAATGTAAGTGAATGAGTGGAAGAATCATACTCTTAATATTAATCATTTGAAATTTCAAAGTTGTTTATTCCAAGCTAGAATTTCAAACATTCCTGAAAGCCCTATGTTGTTAAATATTGGTCATTAAGTCAGATCTGGAGGAACTGTCAAGTCTCAGCTGAGTCTATCTTCAAAGTGAAGATACACACCTAGTAACACTGATGTCAGTTCTCACCTCTGCTTCATTCCCACTATGAATCACCCTTCCAGCTTCAACTGGAGAGTTTGTGTATTCAACCCATCTATGGTAATGAGCTTTTATATTTTGTCCTATTAATTTGAGTCTGAGTAGTTCAGAGCTGAATTAAGGGTATCATTATGAGATAGAACGAAACACTCTTCTGATTTATTTCTTGAAAATGGACTTCCTCAGCCAGGAAAGAGCATGATTTCAGGGACCCTGACATAAATCTTACACAGCTTTTCTCTAGTTTTGAAGGACTGCTCTTGCACCTTTCTAATGCAATTGAACAGACTACACAAAAAGATAACATGATTCTCTACCCACAGAAATCCTGTCAACATTAAGTCGCTGAGAGCTGGATTCGTCTCTCCTATCACAGTTTCTCAAGCAGCAATTAATGATTTCTTACAAGTTCCAAGACTGATTTAGCTTCCTGAGAAAGCGGCCAGTGTCCCACAAGGCATGCACCCATCATCTCTGTTGTTACACAGAATTAACAAGGTTGGAAAAGACCACAAAGATCATCAAGTCCAACTTTTTACCTACATTCACAACCTATCCAACACCAATCCATTATCTAAACCATCTAAACCATGTCACTAAGTTCATCATCCAACCTATCCTTAAATACAGCCAGAGACGGTGACTCCACCATCTCCCTGGGAAGCCCATTCCAATGGGAAATCACTCTCTCTGCAAAAAAGTTTCTCCTGATATTCAACCTAAACCTCCCCTGACGCAGCCTAAGACTGTGCCCTCTTGTCCTGTCACTGGGAGCCTGAGAGAAGAGACCGACCCCCGCCTGCCTACACCCTCCTTTCAGATAGTTATAGACAGCAATAAGGTCACCCCTGAGCCTCCTCTTCTCCAGGCTGAACAACCCCAGCTCCCTCAGCCACTCCTCATAGGGCCTGTGCTCCAGCCACTTCAACATCCTTGTTGCCCTTCTCTGAACACGTTCCAGCGACTCAACATCTTTCTTAAACTGAGGGGCCCAGAACTGGACACAGGACTCAAGCTGTGGCCTGACCAGTGCCAAGTACAAAGGAAGAATAACTTCCCTGGTCCTACTGGCCATACTATTCTTGACACAGGCCAAGATGCCATTGGCCTTCTTGGCTGCTTGGACACACTGCTGGCTCATATTCAGTTTCCCATCAACCAGCACTTCCAAGTCCCTCTCTGCCTGACCATCCTCCGGCCTGTTGCCGTTGTGCCATCCACTTTCCAGCCCCTTTCATACCCCCCACTCAGTCACTGTCACAAATCACAACATAACACTCACTTGAGGACCATAATCTGAAAATTGATCCCTTTGACAACTGTCCCTTTTGTGAGTGTAAAATAAATGGCCTACATTAAGACAAATATTTAGTTTTGAATGCAAAATACAAAGAATAAAGTTGGAAATTTGCTAATGCCTAATGTTTATGTGCTGCATATACAGCTGTGAATTTGTTGCCTGTTTTGATCAATGAATTAGACACAAATAAAGGTTACCAGTTTAGAAAAGACCTCCCTTCCCTTGACTGATAGCCCTACTTATGTTTGTTCAAGGGCTTTGCTCAGAAGTGGAGGGAATAAGGGATAAAAAGCAGAACTGCAAACAGACTCCAAGATTTATAAAACACGACATTTTATTATAAGTAATAAAATCAATCTACAAAGTAAATGCAAACGTTGAATGATATAGCTATACATTTTGTAATCTAGGCAAATATTTTTGACCGTGTCAATTTTGATTGGGTCTACACAAGTTCTGGCTGACCACATCTTTGAGAGAGAGAAGATACTTCTGCTCTAAGCACCACTTTCCATGTGAATTATCACACGATCATACTTTCAGCCATTTCCTTTAATGTATTTAGTTACATCTCTCCCGATACATCAGGCATGTTTTGCTTATTGGTGCCTTTTACTGCTGTTAAACTACACACATTAGTTGCTGTGATTGTTTTTCTTCCAGTTCTGCTTTTTAATCAGCATTCCACACATGTAACATCAGTCCTTCAGCTTATACAAAAAATAAATCCCAAGATACGTTTGGTTTTCATAGTCTGGCAATCTCACACCCAAAATTTCCATTTGAAGTTTATCAATATTCAAGTGAGGCATGACTCTGTGGGGGTGTGCTTATAAGTACATATAAAAATTATCTATAATACATTTTTAAATTCATCTGTAACAGTTTAGATGTATCCCCTAGTCTAATTTCCTATGTCAAAATAGATGTAATTCTATGCTTTAGTGGTAATAAAGGCTAAAGATTAAATGTTTTATTTTGTATCAGCCTTGTTTCAGTCTTACATTTCAAAAATGATGAACATAGAAATCGAGAGAATAGTAAATAGTCAGTACAGGTCAACTTTTTATGTTATTATTCTTGCATTGTACAAAGTCAGGAGCATGTATTTAAATGCAATTGTGCTTCAATGTTGGGTACAACATTTATTACCTCATTTAAATTTCACATAGACATCAAAGTTGCTACAGGAAGAATAAGTTAGATTCATCCAGTACCAGAATTTGTCTGTCCTGAAGAACATCAGAGCTCAGCTGGCATATATGGATGCCCAAAGGATTTGGAAGAGCTGGTTTACTTGAGCAGTGATGGAGGATGCTGATGGCGGATATGTATTGGGTGCACAGGAGAATTTGGGAAGTGAGTTTTTATTTTTACTTCAGATTGTATTCAGAAACATGGTTGTTCATTTTCTCACTTTGGTATTTTTTAGCCCTTCAATCTCCTTTTCTCTCTCCCCCAGTATGCTGACCCTTGGTTTGCTTATTCCATTCCTTTTTCCTTTCCTGTGACTTAATTTTCTCTTAAACAGTATAGCAAACTTTATTATCAGTCTGTAATAGCCCATATCATACATCACCTTTGGTATCCTCCTTTATAGTCTTGGAGTTAAAGGTCAGTTTTTCTGTCTGCACTAGCACAGGGTCCTGCACTGAGGACTATTGCATGGGTTTTTTTGTTTTTTCAGGTTCCTTGCATTTCTTTATAAGATATACTTTGGATGGTCTCTAAGCTTACTCGTTTACTAGTAAAGAGTTGTTGCTAATGTCATCTTTTCCTTGATTCAAGTGCTTTTAAAATTTTATTACTTCCTACTTTTTTGATGTTCATATTTCTATCTATTGATCTTATCCCAAGGACATTTTTACTTGCTAAAAGCACATGTAGAATTTTACCAGCCTCCTCTTATGCTTGCCCTGCTTTCATTTTTTAAGACCTGTAGCCCAGATAAGATTCTTGGGACTCAGAGTCCTGTTCCCATAAATGTCTCACAGATTAAAAAACATACCACTTCATAATGCATTAACCCTAACGAGGTTCCATTAAGCCTCTGTTTTCTGTGCTGACTAGAAGAATTTCACAGAATACCAGTGCATTTCTATTATAGGAATTGCAACTCTTAAATATTTTTTTAGCTTAAGGGCAGAAATTGCCCCATTCACTTAGAAAGAGCATTGATTCAGATATAATAGCTTTTATGTATGGATAGTAGATTGTTTACAAGAACCCTATTGTCATTTAGAACCTCTGAATTGACACTATAGAAGTTTTTCATTCAAATTAATGTTTCAATTGGTCTCCTACTGCTGTCTTAAATGGTGCAGAAAAAATGTTTTTCAAATTAGAAAATGGTTTATATACCAAAAATGGGTTTTATTTACTAGGCATAGTTTAAAATATGTTTCTCCAGACTTACCTAATTCACTCCACTAAAATGAATACCTTCGTAAATAATCTTTTAAGTATTGCATTTTTTAATATATCATTTTTAATCATGAAGAGCAAGTGCAATTACTATTCACTTCCTGATTTTCTCCCCATTAGAACTACTGTTTAGTCTGCATTAAGCCACTCCAAATTGCAGTTCTTCATCAAGATATGAAACAATGTCTTTTGTGACTCAAAATCATAAAGATGAAATTCTGAATAACAGAACACCTTGTAAGTTATAAAACATGATGCATTATCTTTAGATACAGCATTATAAATGGAAGTACAGGTGAGGGCAAAGGTCCCTTCCAACCCAAATTGTTCTGTAATCCAGTGTAGGCAAAGTAGGGTTTTTTGCACACTCCTTACATAAGGGCCATTCCCAACTACTTTCCTGTGTTTCCTGATCCTGGCTCAACCTAAAAACAATGCATCTGTCCATGTTTGTGGGAAGTCTCTTACCCTTGTAGCTCTGCCATCTGAAGTCACTGGGTGCTGTAAGGAACATACTCACTCCCTGTAGAATGCAGCGTAGCACTTATGTTTCTTGTTCACTGCCTATTAGAGGGAGAAAACACAGTATCTTCCATGGTGAGCTTCATTTCATTTAACTCTAAATGTGTGCAGCTTCCTTAGCTTCCTGTATTGGTTTTGCTGTGGCCAGGCTTTGGTGGCAGTGGGGGGGGCTGAGGGAGAGGCGTCTTCGAGCAACTGCTGGAAGTTTCCCCATGCCCAGGCTGGGCCCGCTGCTGGCCAAGGCCAGGCTAATCAGTAGTTGGCAGAACGCCTCTGTGATAACATATTTAAGAAGGAAGAAAAAAAAAAGTAGTTGGAAATGAAGATGGCTGCCGGAGAGGAGCAGGGTGAGAGCCTGTGAGCAACAACGCAGACACCAAGGTCAGTGCAGAAGGAGGGGGAGGAGATGCTCCTGGTGCCAGAGCTGAGATCCAGCTGCAGCCCATGGGGAAGACCATGGTGAAGCAGCTGTCCCCCTGCAGCCCATGGAGGACCACAGGAGTGCAAAGATCCACCTGTAGCCCGTGGAGGAGCCCACACTGGAGCAAGTGAATGTCGGGGGAAGGTTGTAGCCCGCGGGAAACCCATGGCAGAGGCAGGTCCTGGCAGGGGACTGTAGCCTGTGGGGAGAGGAGCCCACTTAGAGTAAGATTCTCCTGTTAGGATGCGTGGCTCGTGGGGCCCACGCTGGAGCAGCCTGTGCTTAAGAGACTACACCCTGTGGAATTTTCAACCATGCGGCAGCAGTCTGTGAAAGGCTGCTGCCCATGGGATGGACTCTCGCCGGAGCAGTTTGTGAGAGGAACTGTATCCTGTGAGGGATGGACCCCATGGAATGCGGCTGGAAGGACTCCTCTCCCCAAGCAGCGGCTGAGAACAGCAGCTGACCACAGCAACACCTCCCCCCCCCACCTCGCCTTTTTCCCTTGACCGCTGCGGGAGAATAGGTTGGATGTAAGAAGGAGGGGGGTGGGAGGTAAAAGGTGTCTTTTAGTCTCTCACTCTTAGCTCTGATCTTGTTAATAATAAACCTGACTATTATTCCCACATGGAGTCTTGTTTTGCCTGTGACGGTGATTAAGAAAGAATTTGCTGTAGTCCTTATCATAAATAGCAAAACCTCTCATTATATTCTCTCTCTCCTCTATAGCTGGGCAAGGGGGAGTGAGAGGGTGGCTGTAGTGGGCCCCTGGCACTCACCCCGGGTTAAACCACTACACTTCCTTAATTTGTGGGACATTTAAACATGGTAAGACCTACACAAACCCTCAGTCATGGAGGCTTAAGTGGCCATGACTGAAGGGAAATCCAGGAGGGGAGATCCAGCTGTACAGGTGGGCTCCTGAGCTCAAGAACCTGGTGATTTTTGTGGGTCCCTTCCAACTTGGCATATTCTGGGATTCTGTGGTGGGTTCCTAGCCTCCTTTTGCAATTAATGGAGAAGCAGGCATTTCTAAGGCATGATTCATAGCATCCTAACAGACATTTAAAGTGAGTCAGACAAATTTCACCCTGCTGCCTGGAGGCAGTCAGTCTTTTCATCCATTCAGCTGGAGGAGCCCCATACATCCCATTCTTTCTGATGAAATTTTGAACAAAGAAATTTTGAAACAAAAAATTTTGCATCAAGATCTGCTCTGTGTTGGGTGGAGAAAGGCAGTCACTGTCTGCATTTTATGTGAGAAACAGGTTTTGGTGACAGGCTGGCACTGGGTACATTTTGACTTCCCAGAAACTACTTATTTTATCTATAATGCAGTGTTAGCAAGTCATCCTGTCCCAGAGATGGACAAGGTTGTTCAGACCTTCCACCCTGGAGCCTTGGGAATGTCTCAGAAGCCCTCTGTCACTGTGGCTGGAGAAATCAGGAGCCTCAAAGACATCATTGCTAAAATGTGCCATATTCTCTACGTTGTGCTGAAAAAGCCCAGCCAACACTGTGTTCATCTTCTAAAGAAATTATTCTTTTTGGAATATGTTAACTAGACTGATTTCATTAAGTTTTGTGGAGGCGGAAGGTCTTTGGTATGAGAACTGTGTTGGAACTATTTTGTCCCTCACATCTACACATGTGTTCTGAGATGTAATTAGATGCAGTTTACTGTTAGATTAGGATTTCATTATCTCTCTTAGTGAAATGAACTTGCAATACACTTTGATGCTATGCTAGCAAATGAAGTGTTACCTTAACTAAGAAACTGTACTGAAACTTGTTTCAAGAAGATAACTTTCTGGTTTTCTCTTTCTGACAACCATCTCCCTTTTCTGGAAAAAAAAAAAAAAGGTATAGGCAATACCACAGTGGTGGTATTTCCGGGTAAGGACAGACTGTGGAGACTGAGCCTCTTTTTTTTTGGAGAGGCAAAAGTGGAGCATTTATTTGACTGCTTTTAAAGGACCAATCCCAGTATAGGCATAACCACCATTGGTAATTACATGATACTTTTTCCCAGGCACCTTAACTATTTTAGTACAGATTTAGTAGGTCTTTATGGCCATAATTTTTCTCTCCTTTCTTACTGTTTTGTCTCCATATTTTACCTCCTGCAGGCTATTGAAACTACACACTGGAGGCAGAATTATTACTTTCTTCCTATGACTTCTATTGATTTTAGATCTGTTAAGGACATTTTTTCCTTTTTACATACTCAGCCAATAAGTTGGGATCCACTTTGTAAAGAGGGATCTAAGACACAGCTATTAGAGTTTTAAAAAATGCATTAATTTTGAATACCCCATTAGAGATAATTTAGACCATATTTTTTCACAGCATTATATAAAAAATTCTAACTTAAGCAGCAAATCTGAGTGTTCAGTGCATTGAAATACCTGATCCCAGCATCTCATTTCACATATCACAGAAAATTAGTAATATTTTTGGCCATATATGAAAAGCTCACCATATGCCAGGACTGCCTTTGCACAGGAACACTGTGGCAGAGGCAATGATTGTAGCTGATCCTACATAGCACCATTTAACCATCTTTTTCCTCCAACAGACTCCTGCAACTCCTCCCATCATCTTTAGAAAATGGTGCCAAGATCTTACAAGGAGCCATATTCTCTAGTACATGTTTATTATTTATCCCTTAAGAATTTTAATTCTGTATTTTGACTTAGGTGACATTCGGCAAAAATAACAAGTGATCGTATTACTGAAGACTTGAAAATAGAGTGCCTGAGATGGATGTAATCACTCTAAACTGACAAACTCAACTCTAATATTCCTTTGCTCTGAAGTACTTAAGTTCCATTTTTTCATTTTATTTGTTCACAAGGTATTGCTTCCATCATGGTGGGGTGCTGTGCTTGGATTACCTGCAGACAACTCACCTGCAGCTTCTGGACAGACTCTTGCCCTACATATGTCACCACAACTGGACAGGGACACTCTGGCTGTTGTCAGTTGGAAGCACAAGATGAGTGCAGCTGAGGTCTTCAGCCTCCTCTGATGCTGTGGGGTGTCTGATTCCTTGCAATGCCCAGTGTCCTCACATAGTTCCCATGTCTTCCTGACCTGACTTTCTCCTCCCTTCTCCCACTTTCAGACTCAGTGTCTACACACCAATGTTTCCCATCCCTACCTCTGCCCAGGCTGAACTGGGACGTGCAAGGGGGTGAAAGCCTCTGTCACTCCACAGGGAAGGAGGCAGAGGGACCTCAGACAACTGGCTGCACAGAGCAGCTGTTACAGGGTAAATATTCAAAGGAGAGAAACTCAATAAGCCCAGAGTTCCAAAGACCCTGAGCCAGAGGGTCTGGATTTCAGCTGAATAATCAAAATTATGTCATGGTGGTTTTCTTAACACTGAAAAACAGTTGCTCTTTTTTTTTTTTTTTTT
>VXBA01004173.1:1462056-1568306 GCA_013399895.1 Serilophus lunatus | reverse complement strand
TTTTTTTTTTTTTTTTTCACTAGTTGTTTTCTTCATTCTCAGAAGTGGCTAATCTGATTTGCTTGAAATCTTTGAAAAAAAAACAGTTCAGGGTAGGCATGTAGCACTGACATTTGCAGCCTGAAGCTTTCACATCTGACAAAGTTAGAAGCAACTGAAAGCAGGATATTGTAATATGAAATACCAAACTTAATAATAAGAAGCTGTATCACCTCTGCCTATTGTAATGAATGATTCAGAGAAGGTAATTCTAAAGACTCTCATTTGCCCTTTCTCAGAAGAACAAGGCGACATTAAATGAAATGGAAAGGCTAAAGGGAAATACTTCTCGCATAGCATGCAGCACTTGAATTCACTGTCACAGGATAATGCTGATAACAGGAGTTTAGCAATTCACAGAAGAGTTGGCTCCACATAATAAAAACAGCTGCAGTTGTTTGATAGCACACATTTATAGAGGACATTTTTCTTTATGCTTCAGGACATATGGCAAGTACTAACCGCCTGAAGAAGAACCTCTCCTTATCTGGCCACTGGGATTATCAGATCCACTCCTCCAAAGTATTCAGCTTTATTGTTGAATATGTTTTGACTATGAAGTATTCAAACCTACCTGCTCATTCATGCAGACCTAAGCAGTCTAGTCAGACAGTGATGGTGGGGTGATGTTTTGTTGTGTTTTTTTTTTTCAATTTACAAGCAATTCAAAGGGAGATGAGTTGCTCTGTTTAAATGAAGAAATATTTATATGTTTGTGGCTTTGGATCCCCTAATGAATTAAATAATTGCAGGTTTAACATTAAGATTCTGCATTCCCAGAATAAATTAAAAACACAACTATTTATTTAAAATATAATCTCTTTCCTTGGTCAGTATCTCAGCAATGCTTTTAAATCATAACACAGGTCCTATTCGGAAGACATTGCACGACACAGTACATTTCAACGGAATAAAAGCAAAAACCACCTTTCACAGCAAATGTCTAAAGGCAGCACACCCTTTAATTGCCAGCTTGCCATGAGATATTTTCTGTCATTTATCTAAAATACTACTGAATATTGTCATTATTGCTACAGATGATAAGTAACAAAACAAACACTATGGTCTCCCTTAAAAGCTGCCCACCCTGCCTAGTATGATAGGCTAGAACTGTCTAGGCATTTTATTTAGAACTTATTCTTCAGATACATGTCTCATTGTATCTGCTTAGTAGTGGGTTCATTTCCTTTGAACCACAACAGCTTATCACACAGTTGCTGTGAGTTCGAGATAAAATCACTCACCATTGTCAAATTGTGCCATATATGTTTGTGCTTATAGTTTTGTTTATCTAGTAAACCTTTAATTGCAACTACCAGTGGCTACAGATATTCTTATTCTTAAAAAAAGAAGTTGGTATGTGGGTTAGTTTACATTAGTCTTGTCTGAGCATTTCCAGCTGGGCTAGAAGTAATCTGAATAATAAGTTTCTCTCATTAGAATATCTCAGTGTTCTAGTGGGCTTCAAAATCAATACTTGTATATAAGTCAAGTTAGATATAAACTTTAACAAATAATACCAAAGTATTACTTTATTATTGCCATCAAACTAAAAATAAATGTAAAAACACAAAAGGAAAACTAAAAAACAAGCAAACGAGAAAGTAGAAATAGCTACATGTCTTGGATTTTTATGTAGTTTTAGATTTATGAGGCTTTTATGTGTGACATTGATCAAAAAATGATAGAATCATAGAATATCCTGAGCCAGAAGGGATTCACAACAACCACCAAAACCCAAGTCCTGGTCCTGCCCAGGACAACTCTGAGAAGCACACCATGTGCCTGAGAGCACCGTCCAAGCAGTTCTTGAACACTGGCAGGCTGTGCACTTGAACTCTGGCACCTGTTCCAGCATCCAACCACTTTGGGTAAATAACCTTTTCCTAACATCCAACCTAAATCTCCCCCGACACAGCTTCAGGCCATTTCTTTGCATCCAAATCAGGGCAGTTCTCTGTTAAAGCCTCTGTTTTTCCAGCTGCTGAGGCAGGGGACTACTTAGACTAGTGGAAAAACTCTCCTTCTCTGGACCAGAAATTGCGTGCTTCTCCTGTTTTTGACATGGTGTGCAAACAGGTTGTAGCAAGCAGAACCAATGAGTATTGTGTCTGTGTGCCTGCTGCTATCCCCAGTGAAGTCACCTGAGCACCTGGAAATGAGGAGTCAGATGGTGACAGCAATGAAACTGTAAAAGAATAGTCAAATCTCCACAAACTAATAATTTAAAGGCACTCAAGGAAAAAAAAAAACCTTGATCAATTTATGGTGTCATTAGAGGCCGTTTTTTTTAATCGCAGAATCTCCTGTTCCAAAAAAGCAAATAACTTGCCTTAGTGATTCTTCCTGTGGGATTTTCTTGGGATTTTTATGTGGCTTGGGTTTTTTATTTTTGTCCACTGAATAATCAGTGTAGTCAAGTCACTGAAGCAAAATTGAGTAAGTCCATCAAGGATGCTGAGACTAAAAAAGCTTCTGCAGGGCTACATAAGTGCCATTAGTATGGGTGCCACTTTACTGCTGAGAGAAAAATATGGAGAAAGCAACTGGAAAGGCAGATAAACTGGATGAGAACTGAGGCATTCTGATATTTTGCTACTTCATGTAACCTGATCTCACCCACAAGTCTAAATTCTTTGATACTTTCTTTTTTCATGGTAAAGTTGATTGAATTTTAATTACACTGACATTTAATTTCTTATTCTAAAAAGTTGATAAATATATCTGGAGGAAAAGGGATACAGAATTAACTTACAATGCTAATATTGCCAAAAAGAAGTTCTTTTCAAGATATTTGAAAGGAGAAAAAAAGTCAACGATATTTTACAGACAATGGGACTGAGAAGGACATCAGATATACATGCTGGGAGCGAGTCCCAGGGAAGTTATTCTTCCTTTGTACTTGGCACTGGTCAGGCCACAGCTTGAGTACTGTGTCCAGTTCTGGGCCCCTCAGTTTAAGAAAGATGTTGAGTTGCTCAAATATGTCCAGAGAAGGGAAAAGAGGATGTTGAAGGGACTGGAGCACAAGCCCTGTGGGGAGTGACTGAGGGTGCAGGGGTTGTTTAGCCTGGAGAAGAGGAGGTTTAGAGGAGACCTTATTGCCCTCTACACTTGCCTGAAAGGAGATTGTAGCCAGGTGGGTGTCAGTCTCTTCTTTCAGGCTGCCAGTGTGTCCTAGGTTGAAGTATATTCTATTACCATCTCTGTTATCATCTGTTAATGGGCCATCAATGCCTCGCCCATGACTCAGAGATAGCTCCTTCCTGGACTATCTGCTGTTAATGGGCCCATCAGGCCTTATCACACGACTCACCATCCCATTGTGAGATGTTTTGCCCAGAGGGAGGAGACAACAATTCCATCCTGGATATAAGCTGAGACTCTGAACACCACAGGAGCGCTTACCTACTGGACTGCCAGAGGACAAGAGCTACCATTGGACTTTCTCACCCCTTTTCCTTTTTACAGGATCACTGCTTCAACGGAACTGCTTTGCTTGGACTGCTATTATCATAGAGTGTCAGGGTGTATCTGACTTTGTCACTGTTCTTGTACTACTGCATTTATTTGTTTCTTTTAATTTTTTTTTCTATTAAATTATAATTCTGACTTGCGATCTCCCACTAGTTTGATTTCAAACTAGTACACAGTGACAGAACAAGAGGACGCAGTCTTAAGCTGCATCAGAGGAGTTTTAGACTGGATATTAGGAAAAACTTTTTCACAGAAAGAGTGATTTCCCACAGGAATGGACTGCCCAGGAAGGTGATGGAATCACCATCCCTGAATGTGTTTAAGAAAAGATTGGATTATGTACTTAGTACCGTGATGTAGATGATGGGATGGTGTTGGGTAATAGATTGATAATAGGTTAGGTAATCTCTGTGGTCTTTTCCAACCTTGTTAACTCTGAGATTCTGTGGTTCTGTATCTCTGGCTACTGCTAGACCTCTATTTGTGAGTATGTGAGCATATATATGTGTGTGTATATGTATATTTGTATCTATGTATGCATGAATATGTATGTCTCTACAAACATAAGATGTACTAAATCGCTAGAAAAACCAGATGCTTAATCTTGAAAGAGGGAGATATTCTGCCAGTGGAAATCCTTTCTTTCTAATTTACCATGAACAGCAATCAAGGATAATTATCTGAAGCTAAAATGATAGCAGTAAGAAGCTAAAGAAGTGGAAAAGGAGAAGTGAGAATTTTCTTCAGCTGCAAAAACAAAAATGCAGAATGTTGGACATGTTTCCATTTTTCCTGAGATCCTGGCTGAAGAGGATCTCATCTCTGAACATTAAGCTCTGCCACTATGGACTAATTTGCTGCCATTCCAATTAAAGCAGTCCATATGTTTGTGAGGCTGTAATGTGAGTTATGCAAGGGAAGTCATCTTGATGAAAAATAACACACCAAGTGCAATTTTTGCATGAATATTACTAACCCAAATTATCTCAGCATGCTGGTTGAAGGGAGCAGTAAGGTTCATTTTGGCAGCAGGACTGAGCAGGCACAGCAGGGACCACTGAGGACTACACATCATACATACATATGGGCAGATAGAGCAAAGATATATAGAATAGAATAGAACCAAATTGATCCTTTAGGTTCAGTACATCAGCTGAGATCACACAGCGCAAAATCACTCACCTCAGTAAAACTATGCCAATCTGCAATAACCATCTGGCCTAAGGCAGTAACCATGTCTCTTATATCAATAGTTACAATTTTAGTTTGGTTTGTTTTACTTATGCGTGGCATATGAGCCGCTAGACACCACAGCTTGTTTTGATTTTTACTGCATATGATGAAGTGCCTGGATATTTTCATACAGTTAGACATGCTTTGAAGTGCCAAATAACCCAGTGTTACAGGCGGCACTACTCCACCAGCCTGCCTAGAATCATCATCTTAGTAGGTCATACTTAGCTACAGAGATTTGCTTTGGTTTTGTTTACCAAATGCTACAACAACCTGGACTTGAACTGCTCTGCTTCAGTGTAAGCTTTGTACATGACTGCATGGCCATATGGAGTCTACAGTCTTCTACAAAGTGAAAGTCACCTTCAGGAGAGAGGTTCCCTACCACCACCAGCAACATGCTTCTCAGTCCTAACACCCAGATCAGTCCATCACACAAGATTATAATGCTGGCTCTCACTGCCCAACTAATGCTAGCATCCAGAATTGCACTTTTTATGGTAGATGAGAAATGTGCCAAGTGTTTTATCATTGTACTTTTTATAATGATAGTGAAAATATGCTTAAAACACAGCTGTGTCATTTAACTGTGGACAGCATTCTTTCTACTTCCCAGGAAATACCTGTTTCAGGTCTATCTGCTTCTGGAGTTTTCTTGTACATGTCAACACCAAGATAAGACCAAGGAACAATCCTTGCATCTGAGGCCAACCAGCTCAGAGCTCTGAAATGTTAAAAATGCCTGAAGTGTTGATGGGAACATGTGGTAGCTTGACAGACTGTGTTTATTATATTAAACTGAAAGTATCTCCTGTACTTTCTGGGGGTGAAAACACAAGTGGAAGTTTGATGGTTTACCTAAGGAAAAGCTGTTAAATTGCAGTAAATCCCTACATGCACACAGTTCCTTCCTCCCATTCAGGTTAATATATTTTTGGGACATAGGAAGGTCTTTGTTATTTAATATTTTTGCCATAATTTCCATAATAAGGTGATGTATTTGAATTTGTAGATACAATAGCTAATTTCTGCTTATTTTACTATTTCATTTCAGTTTAAGGCATGGGATAAAACTGATTAATCAACACCCTCTACAAAAGGGCATAAATCAGCTGTGTACAACTGTGCTAGTGTCAGCAAATCCACAAGAAGGTGTGAAAAATAAGAGAAATGTATGAATGATAAGAGAAATAAGGGAAATATCTCCATTAAGGTAATTTCCCTGGAAATGGTTATTCCTTTGAGCATTATGACAAGTTATATTTTCTTTATACCACAATTTAAAGAAATTATTTAATGATTCCTGTGAGGGTTCTCTGACTTAAAAATAAACACAATATGTCTGAGTCTGTTCCCAGAGAGTTACTGACAAACCAAAGTCATTCAGCCTGTCTCTCACTGACGTTAAAAGCATTTTGTATTGCCATGACAGTTTCAAGCAGCCAGACTTCTGCCAGGCTTAAGAATTAGAAATTGTACTTTTGTACATTTGGAAGAAGTCCAAAATGTAACCCAATACCAAGTACATTTTAAGCCGCTTAAGGCAGCTTTACATGATGAGAACAGTGGAAAGGCTCATTAAAGCGAATGACTACGAGGTACAACAGCCTGAGAAATGTACTCTCTGGCCCCAAAGTGGTAACAATATCGTGACACTCTTAACGATTTCCATTCTTGTTATTTAGCTGCTTTCCAAGATCAGAAATAGCCCTGGGTACCAATACCGGTGGGGCAGAGTCAGGATTGGTGTTCATGACTGCTCCAGAGAGCAAAGAATTACATTTTTGTAACAGAGTGCATTAACTACAATAAACAAAGATTTGGGATTAGGAACACAACTGGTGAAAGAGATCTTTTTTCAGAGCAGAAAGCGACGTTTTGCTGAAGTGGTGAAGTCTTGTACAAAAACACACAGAACAACAGAGCTAGCTGATCTCTCTTGTGAGATTGAGCTGTTAGGTGAGGACAGCCTTACCCTATCTAATCAGACTGTCTGCACCTAACAGCATGACTACAGTAAGTGGCTGGAACTTCAAAACCTGTGTAATCATCAAGAGTCAAGACAAAGGATGTTTCTGTAGCAGACAGTGCAATTTGCTGACAATTTCCGTAGGAAAAAAAGGGGCAGAAAAGTAACATAGAACCGATAGCTTTGATGAGGAATAATGCAGACCAAATTTCTGTCTACTTAAGTAGACAGAAGTTGATTCTTCTGCATGCTCTCACACATCACACAGCCATCAGCCACCCGTGTATTCTCCTGCCAGGAGTTAATCTAACGTAAGTTTCCACAAAGGTAGAGTGGAAATGTAGAGTGGTCAGGCCCACTCCAAACTGAAAAGATTATCCAGAAGACATTAATGGCTTTTTGAACTTTTCAACACTTCTTTACACTGTTACAACATCCACCAGCAAATTTCACTTGCACCTTGTTTCAGATTAAGTTTCATATATAAAAGTTTTCAAAACATGAAAAATGAAATTGTACGTGCCTCTCATTTGTACTGAAATTTGATTTCCAGTTTTACTGTCCTCCATCCAGGAATGAGAAAGAAAGGAAGAAAATAAATTTTATAGATAGCATTGGTTAGACTTAGCGGTGTTGAGTAGTTCGGGAGGATAACATTAATATTAAATGGGATTTGGAGGTAACATTGTGCTATCAAGCATGTGTTTTTGTAGACCCTGATATGCAATTTCAGCTTGCAAGGTTCTTTTTACAAACATTTGTAGTAAGCTTCCCATACTCAACATATGATGCAATTACATGCAAGTTACATATCCAACAGATCTTGCTCTCCAATTATTTCCCCCCACTTTAAATTCAAAACAGTCATGACATTCTATCAGGACTGTCTTTGCATCATGACATAATCATGTTTCTAAATGACAGTATTTTTTATCATCAAGGGCTTATTTCTATCATGTGCTGACTGAGTCATTACGAATCAAAGTGGTAGTAAATTTACTCCTGTTGAGAAGGATTTACAGAATCATTCCATTTTCCACAAACACATTTAATTTCTGAAAGCAACAGTAAATAATTTCTCTAATTATATTTCAACAATTTTTTCTTTCATTTTTCTGCCTCCCAGATCTGTTGATTGAAATCTGGAGGCAGGTGAGTAATGACTAGCACACTCCAACTGTTTGAAATGCAATATGGGCTCCATGGTGATTCATTAAATTAGGTAAGAATTCATTACGGTTTTCCCAAATTGCAGGAAGCTGTCCTAGTTACTATAAATGATAAATATTGTTATAAAAATAAATGAAAACTAAATCATCAGTTTTATTCCTCAGTATATTCACTGATCACTCATAATAATGAGTCAAGATTAAATACTTCTACAGTTTAGCAGATTCAGGGTCTAAACTTGAGGCATGAAACACGCATGCTTCCTGTCTCCTGCCAGAGGCTTTCTCTCAGATGGGATTTCAGGACTCACTAAGAGGATTTTGCCCACTGCTGTAGGGTACACAAAAAGGTTGGATTAAAGTGATGTTATTGCCATTTGAAAAAACTTGGTGTGGTTTTCTTTGTCTGAAGAACTGTGTTTTTTAGGGATATCACTTACATTGACACTAGAGGTCATTGCAGGTGGCTAAAACTTTAGAAATAGACATGATTTATAAGGCAGGCATGGGAAATAAAGTGGACAGTTCTGCTGGCCCTTAAAGTCCTTGTCCCAGTAGGGATGCTGGCTCTGTGGCACCTCACAGATTTCCCACATGGCACCCATTCAAAGCGTGCCCCATGGAAAATACTTTTATTACTTGATTTTCTAACTGTATTTCTACCTGCTCCATAGGGATAAGCTGCCTTTTCCTCTTAAATCATCCATCTGAAACCATGCTCAAACCTAACTCAACATGAGGACTCCCCATGTGCCCCCTGCCTGGTTGGAGGGTGTCTTATAAAGCAAACTTATGTGACCAGAAATTTGTCCCTTTTTTTCCCCCCACATAATAGAGTGCTATAAAACTAACATCACTGGTTTTGGCAAGGCAGAGAACAACTCTGATGTCCTACATCATTGCTGTTTGAGTCACTGAGTCATTAAACACTGTGTGGCAAAGGCAGGTGATGGTTTACTACAAACAGATCAGGACCTCTCTGCTGCATCTGAAGCCCGTGGGCAGCAGGAACAGTCTGTAACAGTTTCCAGGTGGGGCTGCAATGAATCAGCAGGACTCCAGAACAGTGTCAAAGCAGCCTCCAGGGCTGGCACTGAGCAAAGGAAAGGAAGGTTTCCCCCTCTAAGGAATGAAAAGGAGAGCAAGAAGAGGTTGCCATAGAAAGGGAGGCAAACAAGGATGATTTGCCTTCCATGTGTTCAAATAAAATAAAGGATACACTAAAACTTGTCCAGCAGGGAATGAAAGAACTGTCAGCAGTTTAAACATTCAAATAAACACTTTTTAGAATTTCAGTCATGAGGCATTTTCTGTGACTGGAGACAGTAAACAGTGACTCTTACAGAAGATGATTTCTTAGTTTGCCATCTGAGGCTCCTGAGAGGTTTAAAATCCAGAGATTTTTTTTGTTTCTTCTTCTGAGGCCAGGAAAAAACGTACTATCTAAAACCTTTAAGTGCAAAGGTGGAAAGCATAGACATAAAGCTTCCATAAAGCAAAGAGAGGGTCACTTCAGATTGAAGTGGGCAGTGGCTGTAAATGTTTCCAGCTGTAAGTAGGCAAGCAATTTCATTTTGAAGAGCAACTGAAGATTTTAAGAACATTTCCAGCAAGACTCCTTGACTACAGCTGCCAGAGGCTTAAGGCAAAATCCTGACCTTCACCTCTACTTCCTATGGAACTGGGCTGTGTTTGGAAGCTTAGAGCTCAAGTGGGAAGACAGCTTTAAAGAAAACTGTTCCAGGTCACAGAAAGAACATAGAAATAGGACAATCCATAAGGAAACTATATGATCTTGATCCTAATTGCTTGAGGCATGCCTTCATTCTGCCTTACCCACTACATACAAATAAATCATCCAGTACCTTTCATGGATGTTTTGTGGACAGTTTTTCACAACAGTGTGCTGCGGACAAAATATTGGCTCTTTCCAAGAATGAGGTTGTGAGATATTTGATGGGTTAACTAAGGATAAGGAATTTGCTTCTGGAAAATTAAGGAGAGGCTCATTGCCTCATTAACAGTTAATACAGCTTTGAGGTGGCTGATGAGGTAAAAACAAAAAATGGGACTTGCTGGAAGTGTTCACATGGTTTGGAAGCCAGCTGAGATTTCAACAGCCAGGTATACCATATAGAACAACACTTCCTTCAGCAGATCCCTGATTTTGCCAAGGTACCAACATTTTTATCAAAAGCTATGATGATGATTGACAAAATGAATGCATCCCTACAGCAAAAAATTAGGAAAGAAAACAAAAAGAGATTTGAGGTAGCAGCAAAATTTCACTCTGTGGTAAATTCTGCAGAGCCAGTGTGGTCAGTTCATCTAAGTTTGGAAGCGTTTAAATAATTGTATAGCAGCAAACTTCCTACTAAGATTGTAAAGGGCATTCCCTAGAAAACAGCATTAAAGTTTGTATTAATTAAAGATTTATTGTAGATGGTGGCCAAGATTAAAACTGGCACACTTAATTGCTTTAGCTTCAGAAATACTGAAGAGTTTACAGCATTGCAAAGAAACTATGGCTGCAGAAGAATTAACTGACATTTTCGTTCAAAAACTCTGACAAAAAGACAAGGAAACATGACACTTGTAGAGATGAAATCAACTGTGAGTTTCTAGCTGTTAAGTGAACGAGTGCTTTATCAGGGTGATTGACTCCGTGTGACTCTGTTATTAAAGAACACTGCAGGAAAACAATTAAGAAAATAAATTATATAAAGAAGCAAACTGCCATCATGGATTTTTCTATCTGAAATAGTTACAGCAATAAAGAAGATCCAACTGCACCAAAATTTATCTTTTAACAGAAGAGTGTGTCAGAGTTTCTTAGGTTATACTTTGAGAAACTCAGCAATCATCTTGGATGTTCAAAGCCAGACATCGCTTAGCTTATCTCTTCAGTTTATAAAAATGGCACACAAAATGGATCTTAATTCTCAATAATTAATTAGGTTACTAACTAAGTGAAAGAAACATATCACTGAGAATATACATCTTTGTCTGTGGGCAGTCAAGAAGAGGGGGGGCAGACTCTCTTCAGTATTGGCTAGCAACAGAAGAAAGATCAACAATCACAAACTGAAGTTCCATCTGAATAGGAGGAAAAAGTTCTTTACTGTAAGGGTGACAGAGCACTGGTACAGAGCATTGGACAGAGAGGTTATGAAGTATCTTTCTCTGGAGACACCAAAAACTCATCTGGATGTGATTCTGTGCAACCTGCTCTAGGTGAAACTGTCTTAGCAGGAGGGTTGGACTATATGATCTTCAGAAGTCCTTTCCAATCCCAACCATTCTGTGATTCTTTGATTTTTTTTTTTGTCATTTTCTAGATATCTTAGGAAAATTTGAGGCTCCCATGCCTTTCTCTAATGCCATATTCTGGAACTGCTTCTTTCACTGTCCTTGTTTCATTCAGGATCTCTTGAATCAAAACATGGTTGTTCTAGGTAACTGATGCAGAATACAAAGCCAGCGCACAACATGACGTCAGTGCAGCAGAGATGCAGGAGGGCTCTAATACTCCACTGTTTGTTAAGGGCATCACTAGGATGAACAATATAGAAACCCAGAGAAGCTTTGGCAAAACAATCAATGAAATGATATAAAAGAAGCTGTTTAAGACTTTTGGCAATGACACAGTGAAAGAAGACACTTTTTAAATGTCCCGTATTGGAGCATAGAATATTCTCTGAAAAGAGAGAAAGAAAATTGAAGGGAAAGTATCATCTAAAACACAAAGGGAGTGTACAGAGTGAAGGAAATTTAATGGACCAGTGGAAAGGACACAGATCAGAAGGAAGGGTAGGAAGACAGCAGGTCAAACACAGCTGTTTTTTAGAAAGGAGGGTTGGGCTGAAGCATTTACAGCACAGTCTCATTTAATGCATAACACAAGAGAAAAGATGACACGAATAAAAAGTCCTTCTTTGGAAAGGGCAGAAGAAATAGCAATTTTGGGCAAACATCAAGGGGTGTAATTGCTCTGTTTATACTGAATGAAAAATGTTCTCCAAAGGAGTCAATTTACATAATGTGGAGGCATTTAGTATGATTTATAGCCCTGCCATAAAGGCAGTGGAGTGAAAAAAATGTCGTTAAAACCTTTGCATTTTATCAGAGGAATAATTGCTGTTGGAGAAGAAAGTTCTATAAACATAGTGAGTTTAGAGACTGGGAAGAATCTGCAGGTGGACATGCATTACTGCACAGTTAGATGGGATGCTGCAACGACACTTTTTCCCTAGTATCATTGTGAAGATCAGGAGGAAAGCACCTCATATCCATTTCCAGATCACATGAGGCACTGAAAAGAACACACTTTCCCCTCACTGCTGTAGTGTGTGATGCATGGATGAAGGTACACTCTCCATCTTAAAGTGGCCACTTACCCTGCTGTATCTCCCTCAGCTGCCTGCCTGCCCACCTGCCTGTGGTCTAACTCATGCATTGTATTTTGCTTGGTAACTCCAACACCAATACAGGGTTCTGGGATGGAAAAGACAAGGCAGTGTTAAGGTGAGAAGAGAAAATGCAGTCACACCTCTGGTTACATGCTGGAGGCTTTTCTACAGTGCAGAAAGCAGGAACATTTCTTTCTCCAGTGTTTCTGGCACTCCTCCTCTGTAACAGGGATTGAGGGGCAGAGCCCAACCACACTGCCAGCCTCAGGGCCTCAGTGTCTCCATCAGTGTCCAATGTACTCTCAGGACATCTTGTTTCCTGGCTTATGTGTTGTCTCTTAATAGAGTACCTGGTAGCTCCAGCTAAGGTGGAATTGGTGGCATGTTTATTTTGGCTTAGATCAAAAAAAGTTGATCACGTTTTGATTTGCCCGTGGATACTATTTAGTGCAGACTTTTAAAGGGAAGAATTTTTGCTTTGTTCTGCAGGTCATTCAGCACTCCCAAATTTTAAGCAGCTGGCTCTAGTGGAAGGTGTCCCTGCCCATGGGAGAGATCTTTAAGGTCCCTTCCAACCCAAACCACTCTATGATTCTATGATTCACTGATCTAAATGAGAAATCATAATTCTTCTTCTGCATGATAAGGCAACCATCTTGATCATGTTCTGGTGACAATCAGTGAAAATTGAGTGAAAGGTAGAGCTAAACACTTCCAAAACTCAATGTTCTATTTACATTTCTTCACCTGAGTGCAGAACAATTTCTGCCGAACAAGTAGTTATGGAACAAAGTTGTTCATATAATTTTTGAGAGGGGTAAAAAAATAATGAGAACACTTTCGTGAAAGTTACCACAGATAGTGTTTTACTGTTTACCTTTGAAAAAAAAAGCAACATTAAACTAAAGACACTGCCGCTCAGAATGTCAAGAGTTTCTGCTAGCCAGGAGTTGGCTAGTTGATAGTGCATGTAAAATCAATACCAGATAACTTAATTGTCGACTAATCTCAATTCACATGTTCCTAAGAAAAAATGTACTATAGAATCTGCTGTAATTTTCATTCTGTTTGGTTAATGAAAAAGGAAAGATTCCTTCCAAAATTACCCAAGCTGTTCATTTTATAGATGGTCCTGTTGAAAACACTGTTCTGCAAAAGTGAGGAAACAAGAGTCTAGTACAAATCTGATACAAAAGACAGTTGAGTAATTTATAATGTGAGCTCCATTCATAAATGTGTTCGCTTTAGAAAGGTAGAAAAGTACTTATCCTCACACACACAATCTAACATTATTCCGGTCTGGTATTATAGTCAGCACACTTATCATTTGAGCACTGTTTGAACAATTTAAACAATACTATCACTTACAGGGAGCAGCATCTTATATCATGAGTAGTAGTCTCACCGATCTCACCTATGGAATAAGGTATTGACTGACATCAGTACAGATTGTACAGCAGGGTCCTGGGTGCATGGTACCCATAACAGAAAGAGCAACAAAATAACACAGTATTATATCAGCTTGAAGGGTCTTATTGTCCCCAGACCAATCCTCTTTAGTCCCAAACACATTCCTGTTACATACTTGCTGTGGGATATTCAGGCTGTTTCAGACTATTTATGGCTCAGTTATGAATCTTCATAAACACAGATCATTGTCAGCATGAGCTCAAGAGCATTCAGAATTTCCAAAGAGAAATAATTAGCTGCTAAGAGGCGTAGTTCTCATTTTACATGTCAACTCAAATACTGCCTCACATCAATCATATCCATACACTAAAAAACCTGTCCAGAGAGACTATGACTACGCATGTAAATAGGAGAAGAAGCACTCAACAAGCTGAAATAGATTTACTGAAACAAAGGGAGGGCATGTCACTGGACACAGAACTGAGCAAAGACTCATGATGCAGGAAGACAACATGAGAACCTTGACAGAATGTGGGTTGCATTCATGTTTTACAGGTTGTGATTGGTTTGTGGTTTTTTAAGGAGAAGAATCTTTGTTTCTAGAATGATTAAGTATTTTATTTATTACTTCATTCTGTTCATTGTGTAACAGCACTTCACTCCTGTTTCTTTCTTTGAATCCCTCAGATATACATATTGCTGCTCTGAGAAAGCATTTCTGGTAAAGGTAGCACACCAAAGCTTGGCAATTGTGTTGAAGGTACATGGGTTAGATTTCAGCTGTGAATCAGTTCATCTTGATTGTTTTGCTCTTCAGTGAAAGAAAAGTGAATTGCCACGTGTCTTTGCTCATTCACAGGTCTTTGTTCCAACAGCCATGAAATTGCTGAATGATAACACTGATTAGGAGTTGCTTATCTGTCTGAGGCTAGTATTTCTATAAATCATTAGTAAATACCAGCAATTCCTTAAGTAAACATTTCCCTTCCTTGTCTGATAAGAATTGCATTTCTAAGAATTTATTTAATTTTCAAGGCATAAACCATTAGCTAACAGATGTTTACCTCTTTAAGTTTGCCTTAGGCTGTGATGCCTAAACCTAAAAGGAAGCACCAACATATTTTAGACAAAAACTAAAACCAACATAAAGGAATATATAACATATCTTGCATCTCTCCCCATGCTGCAGATTCAGGGCCCCCAGCATTAACCTAACAATCTAAAACCCTTTTCTTGAGCTCTAATGAATAACAAGCTTGTGGTAGATGAGGAATAGTTTTTCGGATCATGGTATCTACTACAGAAAAGGTGATAGTACTTCATCCCTGACAGGCATCTGCAGAAAGTTTGCCAGCTTGCCAATTCTTCTTGATTAGGGCCATTTGGGCCAGCTCCAGTGAAAATGTTAATGACTCTATTGAACAAACTACAGGAAGGATAAGATGGAAGAGTTGATTGGAGTAATGTCCGCTGCATTCAGGGAAGGTGCAGGGCCAAAGGCATTAACAGAGATTGCAAGGCTCAAGAATGGGAAGATGAAAAGTCAAGCTGAGAAACATAAGGCTGGCCAGCCATGGGAGGGGCTGTGTGTGTGCTCTGTGCCCTGGTCCTCAGAGTGAAGTGGGAGCCCTGACTCACTAGCATGTGCTTTCTTTCCCCCTAATCCTACTTGTTCACTCCTTCCGTGTGCAGCAAATGAGCAGCACAAGTTACAGAAGCATCTTTTGTTTTCTGTCATCACACAGTGCTTTTCACTTAAGCCTGCAGGGGTGAAATACTGACTGTGATGAAATCAGGATGCATTTTACTGGCTGTTTCTGTAGGTCCTGTTTCCCCCCAGCCATGTTTATTTACAAAATTTAGCAAGGAATGCTAATAATTTCCTGGAGGTGAAGGTAGAGAACTGCATCTTTCAGAGGTGAAGAGGTTGCAGGTGACAAAGTCTCTCTGGAAGCACTGTGCCTCCACCAGTGTTGACTTTGGTGGAATTTAGGATTCCTGCAGCTACCACTAGGGCCTACATCCACTCTCAGGGGTCAGTGGACCTGGCCCCTTGGGTATCCTGCAGTTTTATTAACCTAATTTGCTGAAATTACACGTTTCAGACTAAAGTTTACAGGTTGGGAACATTGATAGGCTTCTACTGAAACTCTGAGCAAATATCCTGCAACTCTAAGAGTCTTTGAATTCCACAAGCAAGTTGATAGGTGATTTCTCAGAGTGGAAGACTTTTGCTCATAGCTTTTTATTGTGGCTTAGTTTATTCTCATGAAACACTGAACGAGCACTATTAATGAACATTCTGAGTGAAAGAATAGGTTGGGCAGTGAGGTGAAGTGCCCATACCTGCTATGATAGCCCTGACAAAAAAAAAAACCACTTTGAATTGTCTTTACACACAGAAAGCTTATTGTCAAAAAAGTTATTTCAATTTATCAGCTCCTTCACAGGTATTTCATGATAGTATTTCCTAGGTTTTCTGGTTCTTCAGTCTTAAATTATAGCTATTCAGGTGGGAAATGTAGAGTGTCTTTCTGAGTAAAAATAACTTATACTTTTTTAATCTCCAGGTTGGGTGAAGCTTTTATGTCAGAAAAATGGCTGTGGTTAGACATTGCCCAAGAGTGTTCACAGTGCAGCCTACCAACATTATTGAAAAACCTCTCATTTGACTACAGAGGGTTTGAAAAAGAACCACAAAATCTGTACTGAGTTTTCAGATGTGGCTGAAAGTTATACAGCTGTGTTTGTTTGTGTCCACCTGAAAACTGTTTTAGGTACTGCCATGGACATAGTTTCATTTTACATTCTTCATATTTAGCGTGCTTGAAATTTGCAGCCTGTACTGGTACTGCTGTTTAATGTCTTATCAGTATTACAGATTTTTTTTCATCCAAGGGACAGAATCCTTTTTAGATTTGGGTGGAAAAGCATTTAATTATTTCTTCTCCTAGCATTTTATACATTGGTATGATATATGTATTTTGGCATACCCAAAAGAACAGACTGGATCACGTGAAAAGTTCAACCTCACAGAAGATGGGTGAAGGATGCTATTGTTTTTGTTATTGTTCAGTCATTGCTCAAGTTTCTAGAAAGGATATGCAGTGTGATAGCATAACTAGTGTATTAGAAATGTTCATAATTTAGAGTTCTGTGGTGCCTTTCTTCTGTATGTCAAACAGCCCACCAGAAAAGTTTTGGGTTTTTTTTTTTCCAAGGGTAGCTATTCTCCTTTACTGCTATTAACAACTTTCTGAAATAAATGCCTACTGAAAATATTGTCTTTCCTGTCAGATTTGTTAGGTGGAAGATAAGGATCCCAATGTTCTTCATGTAGTCCACAAAATGTTCATACTATCTAAGTTGTTAACTCCTTTGCTTGAATAGAAGTAAATAACTCAGTATGGGCTGCACATTTACTGGCAGCTACAGTTCTTCTGCTTTTTCTATCACAGCATATTGTGTCTAAATTAACCACACAAGCAAACCAGAAGTATGCTAATAAATAGATTGTATGGTGGATGAAAATCATGCCAAAGTAAGTAAGTGTCTTATGTACGTGTGTCCCAAGAAAAGGGATCAAAGCAAAGTGTCACAACTACAGTTTCAGTTGAATGATTGCATAGAGTCATTCCTTGGTAGAAGATCCCCAAAGCATTTGTCAGATGCTTTTTCCTTTTCCACATTCAAGATTTCACTGAACTTCCAGGATGATATATTCACTTTTCACTTGAATTCTCTTCTCTTCTATTAGTGCAGTCTGACAGATAATAGGATTAGTTCCATGAAACGTAGAAAAAGCAATAGTTATACTTCTATTGTATCAGAAGCCACTTATTTGGGATTTCTATGAATAGGATGTTTACTGAAGCACAATGATATGCCAAGGAAATGATTCAAAAAGTCATTTCTTTTCCACGCACTTGTCTGTCTGCCCAGAAATCCAATAATTTGTTTACTCAGTTAAATAAGATGGGACATTGACTTGCCAAAACATAGAAATGAGTGTTGAGAGCTGTCAATACATTCATGAATAAAGATAGTGCTTTACACTGATTTAATTTTAGCTGAGGGCTTATGCATCTTTCCGAAAGATTTTTTTCCCAATGGCTTTCACTGTTAGGGCTATAAACTCCAGGAATCTTAGAGCTCTCTTACATGGATAACATCCACCCTAGGAAGAAGAGCTATATTTTAGAGGAATGACACAACTGAACTGAGGTCTTGGCAAATCATATCCATTGGTACATTCTCTACAAATCTTTTGCAGTCTTATTTACAAGTGGAGTTTAGGAAAAAGTTTATGAATCAATTCTCCATAGATGGAGTGGGAATTACACACTGTCCCTTTTTTCTTTACTTAGGATGAAGAGCTCTCTTCTTCTGGTTCAGGGCTGACTTTTCCAGTGCACTCATAGTTCTGCATTCCAATTTTGCATCTCTCTGTAGTTGCTACAAACACAGAATTTAATTTACTGAACATTGTTACGTGTCTTTTTCTGGTAAATCAAAACAGCAAACCACTGAATTCCGGGAAGTTATGCCATTAGAAAAGCTGTGTGATATCAGAATTGGCTGTCTGTCTCATTGCAAGCAAAGCTATGCTCCAAATAAGAGTAAGCCTAACCCTTTTCACACTTTCAGGTTCCCTTCTGATGCAGTATCTCTTCTGGGCATAAAAGCTCAGTTATTTCAGCCTTGCAGTTCTGTCTTCATTGTAGCTAATCTAATTGCTCATTGCAAATTATTGATTTTCCCCCAATTTTTCCTTCATTAGTTTATCATACATTAGCTCAGAGAATATCACAAGACCATTCTGAACACCTGTCATCCCACATTTTTTCAGAAGTTGTTTATATGAGGCACCTTCTGAATACATCTCTTTGTCTGGTTAGCCTTGCCTTCCTCTGACAGAGTCTGTCATTTGCTTGAAACCAGTGAGCCTGAAGTGAGGGTGTGATTTCACATGGGAGGGCTACAGCAGAGGTCTGGGTGTGAGGACACCCTGCTCAGTTCCTGTCCTCAGGCACCTGCTCCCAGTACGTGTTACTTCATGGCTGTGCCGTACTTTCTCCATCCATCCTTCTCTTCCTTCTCAACATGATGGTGCAGGAAATATTCTTGCCAGTGAAGAGAGGAAGAGAGTTATTTATGCCTCTGCTGTCATCAAGGCTCTCTCTCACAGACTTAATCGAGTCTTACATCAGAGAGAGCACTCACGGAGAAGTAAAGTGAGTTGATTTCACCCCCCCAGCCTGCTGTCAGCTTGTCACTGCATCGTGAGACTGAACACTCAATTAAATTGAGAGCCTGGTCCAGTACAGGCATCTAAGTTTTGAACAACGGTTCACCTGGTTGTAACCTCCAACTTCTTGTTTTGTTTTCAGCCTCTCCCCATCCTAAAGTCTTAAATTGCAGAGAGTCACAATTCCACTATAATTTCCTATCACTTTGTTGTCTTCATTTGTTAATGGGGCCCACTGAAACCAGTAGATCTTTAGCTGCAATTTTCTTTGACAGTTTTGCTGTCAGATCTGCTCATCGAAATCATTGTGATTTGGTGCAGCCATCAAATATTTCCACTGTTCAAAAACTGATAAAGTGGTAGTTTGTTGCAGGAAACATTTAAATAACCTACAAAGAAATGCTAAAGTGCATTAGTTTCTTTGGCATTAGTCAGTTTACATTTTTTCCAGGGGATAATGTCTTGGCTTTATTTGAGTCTTAATCTTGTTCCCCTTCAAAAGCAGAATGATTACTATGCAGGCCACAGCAGGAACAAGGACAGCACAAAATACAGGGCCACTACATGGGCTCTCATATTTTTCATAAGAATGACATTCTGATAGAAAATACAAAATCAAGAATCCCATCAGGAAGCTCCAAATTAAGTTTTTTATTTCAGTTTAGTTCAAACTGGAATCTTTCATTTTCCTGAACAGATTAGAAAGGCCTCATTCATCATTAATAATAAAAAAATATAAAATTATGTTCCATATCAATCTTCTGCTGTATAAAGGTGTAATTTATGGCCCTGTTCTCTTGTATGGATACTGCTGTATTTTACAGCGCTTAAATGTGTTTTTTCTTGTGAAGATGGTGATATGGGAATCAGAGAGTGCTGTAAGATTTTGCTTACAAAAGAGATTTGTGACAGTCAACCGCCTATATAAAAATTTAACATAGTAATGTCACAAAATGGAAAATGTAATTACTTATTCAGCCATATTGAAGAACTAATTAATTTAAATTTATCAGAGAACAGTAAAATGAAATGTTTTGAGTTCATTGCCAATTGTCCTTACTTGAATTGAGAAAAGGAGAGAGCTATCCCAATTTATTATGAGAATCTGGGATTTCATTAGGGGAACTGAATGTCAAAGTAAAAACATGGTTGCTACCACAGCAATCCATATTTGTCTGAAACAGTAGTTCCTTTTCTTTGCCTTTCTGTCTAGTTAATTAGAATATCTGGTAACAGTGATAGCAAAATCTGAATTTAGGGTTTTTTCCTAATATTCTGACTTCTTAAGCTTACAGCACCTTAAGCAGTCGATGTAAACTTCCCTGATGAGCAGAGCTGTGGGGCTCTGAATTATCACTGAGGTGGTAATTATGTAAAACACCAACCTTCCCCTATGTGCCCAGCATTGATCGATGTTAACCTTCACTTCAGCTTAGATTCTGATATTGGGATATTCGTGACAGTGATATATTGGCTAGCACATTGGTAGAGCTGAGGGCTCATATCTTGTCTTTATAAATGAAATCTGAGTGTCCATCAGAAAATGTAAGCCTTGGCTTTGTCAGTATGTTAATTAGCACAGGAACACCCACAGAATCCAGAGATCATTATTGTAAATTTAAGCCATGTTTTGTCAGTTCTATTGTTCTATAGCCACTGAATAAGAAGTTAGCAGCAGATGACTGGATTCACGAAGCGTTCAGGTACTGAACTTACAATGATCACAGCGGGATTTATGTTCCTAAATGTGAATCTGGGCCAGTGGTTGTTACACGTCTTTGCCATCAGCCTACGGATGACTCCTGGAGGCATGGAGAATAATGTCCATGGGTTTGGTAGCATATGACTAGTTTCTCAGTGTGAGAATGCAAGTACTTTTATTTGAAAATGCTAAAAGCTAAAGACCACCAGCCAATGATTCAGCATTGTCCAATTTTCTTCTGTATTGCAAATAAGTACATTCCAACAGCCTCAAACACCACCATGTGATAATTGCTGGCAAATGCAAATTAAGACATTTCATGACACACAGAGCTGTTCCCACTCTTTAATACAATTATTGCTACAGTTTGTAAGGGACAGGAAGCCAAGGCACTAAAATGAGTGACTTGTTTCCTCATTGTTCCTTCATTGCTCCTTCCTTGTTTTTCACTTTTAGGCCTGTGTGCACCGAGTGGATGTTTTCAGAGAATAATCACAGTGATTCTGAAGTTCCTTTTCTTAGTGGAAAAAGGGTGTTTAGATCCTATCAAACATTGGTATGATTAGTCAAAGTCACTTATTCCCATGAATATGAAATTGTGTTTCTTGTCACTTATGGTCCATCCCCTCAACCCAAACACCAAATTTTCTACTCGACTTAGCAATCAGCTTTAACTCTTTACAGCCTTGAGCAACACAGGATCACCAACAGACTTCAGTTGCTTAGAGCTCATTCCCTTTTCCAGATCATTTCTGAACATTTTGGCCTGCACAGAGTACAGGATGTCCCCCCAAACTGCCTCTGCTTGCCTTGTTCATTGGTAAAGACTGCCTCATAATACTTATTTTTGTTTTCCTATTCTATAACCTTTATTAAACCCTAAGGTTATGAAACCTTTCAGAGAGTCTAAGTCCATGTATATAGTCTGATTATTCCTACTTACAACCTCACTGACTGCTAACTTAAATGGTATTAGATTTGAGAGCTACAACTTCCTTCTGTGAAAGTTGTGTTGACTTTTCTTCTACACTGTGTATTTTTCCACATAGCTACTGATGTTATTTTTTGATATACTGTCTTCTTCAGACACCAGAATTAAGCTGTCTGTCCTGCAGCACCCTAACTCTCTCTCTCCACACTTTTTGGACATCAGTGTGACATTTGCATCACCTTTCCTTTCACTATCCTTTGTCAGAGCAAACCCATTACTTGACAGAAAATCCAGCACTGTGAAATTCATAGGAGGTGTTTTAAGAAATTCAACTACACTAGTAGATAACTTTGCTTTCCAGAAAGCCTGCTTCTTCTCTGTCTTCTCAGCCATGCCAACCTTTGCCCTATCTTAAATTCTGAAGGTTAGCAATAAGGATTGAGTCAGATTATCTGTGGATATGTAGAACCACTAAAATGACTCCTGCATATGGGTGTTGGGGTCAGCCCACCAAATTAAAACCAGAAATAAATGGAGATAAGCAGAAGTTCTGACCAACTTCTGCCTCCTTCTCTAATTTCTGTAGGAAGATCCTCCAAATCTGTCACTGTCAGCGCAGCTCAGGGCAGTGATTTGCTGGTACCTAATTTTCCCATTTCTCTGAGTCCTCCCAAGCGCACAGTGACATGCTGATAGCCATTTTCCTGTTCCAGAGGGTGGGCTTCCTTTCAAGTCCTCACGCGTGGGATGCTTTTCAGACACTTCAGCAGTCTCCATCTTTCTTACATGGCTTTATTTGTGACCTTATTAAAGACACAGAGAGAGACAGAATTTTATTCTTGTACTTTACAGTCGGTACCAGTTCCTTGCTGGCGTATCTGCCCCCCGGGCTCAGAAGATCGTCTCCCGCAGCCCCCGCCGGCCGTGCCCGGCCGGTGGCGGGGCCGGTGTCGGGACCGGTGTCGGGGCCGGTGTCGGGGCCGGCGTCGGGACAGGCACCGGCTCAGCGCCGCTCTCTGGCGGCCGCTCCGCGCATCGGCCTCGGGCTCCTCCTGCAGCCTCCGGAAGGTCCCTCCCGACCGGCCCGAACAAAGCACAGGGGGCTTTATCCAACAAGACTGCCCTCAGGGCTTCTGGAAGGGTCTGGAGGCCCCCCCTTCCCCGTGGGAAGCCTCTGGGCGCAGTGCGAGGCAGCGCCGAGGGGCGCAAGGCTGGTGGTGGGACTCGCTCAGAGCATCACCAGGGGCTCGGCCCCGCTCCCTAGTGCTTGCCACAACTGCAGCCGCCCTCCCCTTTAAATTAGAAGGCAAATCACCACCCTTAGATCTCTGAGATTTGCTCTTTCTCATGCGAGAGAAGATAACAGAAAGCAAATGAGATACTAGATGTAGACAAAAACAATGTATTCAGAATTATTATTATTGAATGTCTCTCTATTACGTGATTTTCTTCTTAAAACATCCCTCAAATGCAATACAAAGATGGTAAATGGTAATATTACCTTGCTGTGTTTCTCCAGTACATTACTTGGTGAGTTATGCCAGATAGTTTTCAAACCACTTGTTTAGAAAAAAGCTTTAACCCCCTTGTTGATGATGGGTTTCAAGAATTTTTTCCTCTCTAAAATACGTATTTGACACTGAGTTGTTTCATTTGCTCCAATCTCCCACAGTACAATCCCTATTATTAATAATAACTATATAATTAATAATAACTAATAATTACTATTACTAATAATAATTTCCATTTTTGCGTTTTTGTCTTAGATGGGGAATTGTCCTTTCCCATGACAACCAAGATGGAATAAAAAAGTGCATCTCACCTTATAAAAGGAAAAGAAAGCATGCATTCAGCAATAATTTATTGTACCAGGTGCTTGTCAGTGACAACACAAAGAAAAAAATGTTCCAACCCCAGGAGCCCAGAGAGGATACTGGGGATGTTGGAGGGAAGGGAAGGAGTGAAGTGGGAGTGTATTCATCAGCACTGCTCAGCACAGGGTAGGGTGGCATGCTCTGAATGCTACTCCTGCCTGCTAGGGGTGGAGAGGGAAGATTCAGTCTTCTTAAACCAGCAGCTCTATATGCCTGTGAAGTGACACAGCTAAGGGCTAATGCTCACAATCTAAGGTGTCAACATAGATCTTATGGCCTTTAGCATTGCTGTCTGGCCTTGCTAGAGTTAATATTTGAATAAACTTTCAGGCTGACTCTAACCAGGTTTCATCTACTAACTAAAGTCTTTTAAATTGTAACTGAGGTAACTCCTAATGGTCTTAGTAGAGTTCAGTGCTGTCTGTCAGTAGGTCCTAAAACAATGTGTCAGTAGGATGGATTTGTAGCTTTGAAGTTGGTGTTACAGTCCTGGGGCTATCTGTTTTGTAGGGTATGCTATGCCGTGTCCCAAACTGTCTTGCCAGGGAAATGCTTCCACATGCCTGCTAGGAGCCAGTAACTGCAGGTAAGAGCTAGCTCTGCTGATAGCTAAGAGCAGGAGAGCCTTACAGGAATGTTTGACCAAATGTTTTGACTTGCCTGGTTTAAGGTACCCTTCGGGAAGAATTAGGAAACAGAGGACAAGCATCAGCTATGTGCATTTTTCTTGACCTTCTAATGCTGGTGTCCTTCACTTTCTTGCATCCAGATCCTTTTTTTTTTTTCTTTTTTCTTTTTTTTTTTTCATCTTGGCAGACTGATGCATGGAAGAAGAGCATCTTCCTTTTCAGCTCCAGCTCAGACTTTCAATCTGGCATCCTTCCTTTCCACTGCACTGAATTTTCTTGCACAAAAGTTTATAATTCTTTCTTTGAAGACTCCTCTAGCATAAACTGTACCACTAGCCTCACCTTACTTGTCCATGTAATTACTCAGGATGATGTATTTGATTATATAATTGACTCAAAATCTCAACTTCTCCTGTTTTCCTCATCTGCTCTCTCTTTTTCTGCACACTTTTTCCCTTCTGCAGGATCTTTGATGGCTTCTTTTCATCTCCCCTCAGCTGTTTGTGGGATGTTGAGATGATCTCTCCTTTGTACCCTTCTTCGCCCCTCTGAGCTATCCTGATCCACAAACTTGCCTTCTTTTTATGCAGATGACTTTCAAATCTCAATGATTTTCCCTCCATCTATCACAATGGGAATCTTGTCGTCCAATATTTCTTAGGAATTACTTGTTGCCAACATGAGCTCAGTATGGTTAAAAAAGATGTTCGTGTTTTCTCTGCACCAAGGTGGCAGCACTTTTCTTGACTGGTTTTCACTCAGTCTGGCCTTCTTGTTCCTCTCCCTGCACCCTTAAGTGTATCTATCTTCTGGGGTATGAGTGTGTGGCAGGATGTGTCTTATAAAGTATGTGAAATGCAGCTTTTCCTACCTTTTATAGCTGAAGTTTCTTGCCCAGATGGCCATATCTTGCCTGATACAGCATTCTTTACTCTCAAAAAATGCATTGTTGCTCCTCAGAGTGCTGCTGCCAAGATCTGTTTCTTTGCAGTGGGCTCACATCAACACTATCTGTGCATCTTTTTCAAATATGCCCTTCTTGAAAGTATCTCACACAGGCAGCTCACTTTATTTTCAAGTCCCTTTATATCCCTCATTTACCAGGCACAGCCTGGTTTCTTGCTCCTACTGGCCCACAATGCAACCATATTCTCTCACTCCATTTTCAGGGGCCATTATGGCTGTGATACTCTTCAAGCCTGGCAGAAGATTCCTGTAAATATGTATCTGACTTGTCTCTCCTTCAAACATTTCCTTCTCCATGAGCACACATCCAAGGTGCTGGGCAGTTCAGACACCCCTTCCAATTGTGTCAGTTTTTGATGACTGTGTCATGATGAAATGCTGGGACCGAATAGGGGGTTTATGAAGTTCAGTAACACACTGAAGGTGTTGTCTAATATAGGATGAGTAAGCTACTTTCAAAGGCACAGTGGAAGCACTCCACATTGTGTGGCCTGCAGTACAGGCTGAAGGATGAAGGATAAAATTTGACAATGCTTAATTTCCATTTTCACATGTGCAAGAAACCAGCACATTGTATCCACTCAGGGGACTTTTATATTGTAAAGTATAATCAGTTCCCTCCCCAGCCCCTGACCTCCAGTCATGCAAGTAGGAGTACAGATCACTACTAAAAAAAAAAAAAAAAAGAAAATCAAATTAATTAATGCAGTTTACTCTTTGTAAAGCTCTGCTGTAAATCATATCCCTGGAATTAACTAGGTTAGAAAATCATCCTTTCATGAACAGTTTCTGTTAACTTTGATGAACTGAGACACAGAGCACATACAAGTGACAGTAATAAAAATGAAGAATTTGCTGGATGAGATTATAGGCAGGATGCTTTACACTATTTTGTTCCCTCTGGGAGATGAACAGTTTGCAGAAGGAGAATATTTGGTAAATCAGAGGATGTTGCACTCCACAAGGTTAGCAGGGAATAATCCCTGGTTCACCAGCTCCTGGCCCTGGTAATCCAGTTATCAGGAAACAGTGGAACTCTGAGCACGTGGACTCCTCTCCTGACATTTGCCTGTGGATGCAAGTTTATCCACTTCCTCTGAGGAGATGTGCAAGAGGCTGCTACAAAGGAAAGTCATACTGTGGGAAGGTAACAAACTTGACACCCTTGGTGAAGAGCCATGCTCTCTAGGAGATGATCTCCATCGCCCTCACATTCCCTGGGTTCTGGAGGTGCGTAGTGTGAAGGATGCTGCATGGGTGACTGCTCTGGTGCCTTCCTGCCCTCCAAGGAGATGGCTGTGCCAGCCTTGGCCAGCGTTGGCCAGCCTCAGGATCTGCAGGTGGCTACAGGTCCAATCACCAAAGCACCTCCCATTGAACCTAACAGAGGCTCAGAACCCTCTCTTGCACTAGATTTTCCAAAGTGGCTAGGTGCACCTTTCACTGGGTTAAGAACTGGCTGGATGGCCAAACCCAGAGTGGTGGTGAATGGTGCCACATCCAGTTGGTGGCCAGTCACTAGTGGTGCCCCCAGGGGATCAATGTTGGGCCCAAAAATGATGATCTGGATGAGAGGATTGAGTCTACTACTAGCAAATATGCAGATGACACCAAGTTGTGGGGGGAATGTTGATCTGCAGGAGGGTAGGAGGGCTCTGTAGAGGGACAGAGCTGGATAGGTGGGCTGAATCCAACGGCATGAGGTTCAACAAGACTAAGACCAAGGTCCTGCCCTTTGGCCACAACAACCCCTTGCACCACTACAGGCTGGGGACAGAGCGGCTGGAGGCACAAAGGGGCCTGTGGGTGCTGGTCAACAGAGAAGCTGAACATGAGCCAGCAGTGTGCCCAGGTGGCCAAGAAGGCCAATGGCATCCTGGCCCATATCAGGAATAGTGTGACCAGCAGGAGAAGGGAAGTAATTCTCCCCTGTACTGAGCACTGGTTAGCTGCACCTTGAGTCCTGTGTCCAGTTCTGGGCCCCTCAGTTTAGGAAGGATGTTGAGGTACTGGAGTGTGTCCAAAAAAGGCAAGGTGAAGGTGTGTCCAAGGTGGTGAAGGGACTGGGGCACAAATCCTATGAGGAGTAGCTCAGGGAGCTGGAGTTGTTTAACCTGCAGAAGAGAATGCTGAAGGGTGACATTATCACTCTCTACAACTACTTGGAAGGAGATTTTAGAGAGGGTTTGTTTTCTTCTCCCAGGCAATCAGCAGTAGGACAAGAGGCCACAGTCTTAAGCTGCACCAGGGGAGGTTTAGGTTAGGAGGAAGTTCTTTACAGAGAGTGATTGGGCATTGGAATGGGCTGCCCAGGGATGTAGTGGAGTCACCATTCCTGCACATATTTAAGAAGAGACTGGATGTGGCACTGAGTGCATTGTTCTAGTAGACAAGGTAGTGTTAGGTCATAGGTTGGACTTGATGATCTCAGACATCTTTTTCAACCTACTTGATTTTGTGTGATCCTGTGATTTAGATATGTAGAAAAAATGATCAGTCTTTCAAAGCACCTCAGCACAGTGGCTGTTCAGGCTCTTTGAAAATCTGCCTGTACCTGTGATTGTGGCAGCTGCAGCTCCCCAGCACTTTTGAAAAGCAGGTCCTCATGTACTTTCCTCAGTGCAGACTTGTATTTGTTTGAAAATCTGGCTCCATTTCTTGGTGGTGAGCTCATAAGCAATGTAGGAGCCTAAATTTCATTATGTTTCATATAGGTTTAACTCCTTTTGAAAATTTCACCCATAGAGTTTTTACAAATCGCCCCCATTGTGCACAATTAAGGAGTTAGAAGGTTGTCTCTTTGCAGGTGTCATTTGGAGGTTGGATAAAGGTTGAGAGATGAAAAAAAAAAGTAGTATCTATTGAAAGTATCTGTGGAATCTCTCATTGTCCAACAGAAAATCATTATAATGCTGCAACAGGCTCGTGAGACCTACATTATTGTATTCACAACTTTGCCAACACCCTCTGAAGTAATTTTGTGCCAGATACTTTTTCTTTTTTTTGCATACATGCAGGTTACTCCAGTGGTGAATTATGGGTATTGATGCTTACCTCCCTTTGGAGAGAGGCTTGGGATCTTGAAATGAACACTACAGCAGAGATGGCTTTGTGAATACAAATGCCCAGACATTTTGCCTGCTAAGGAAAGATAAATGCTAGAGTGACATGATAAAAAAGGTACACCATTTATAATACACAAAACCTCTCAAATGCAATTATGACAAGACAAAAACATGTCTGGGAAACATCCTCAGCATTTCTAAGTTACTTCTGGGGAACATCTGCAGACTTGGCAATGGTGAATGCAACCTGTGTCCTTCATCTTGTTAGGAGTCGTCTTCCCTGAAACAGTCTCTTTTACATTTGACATAAATAATCAATGATTTTTATAATCTAAGTTTTAAGCACTATAGGATCTTGTTTTGTTTGGTTTAGGTTTGGGGTCTTTTTTTCTGTTCTGCATTTGTCTTTTCAATTTCTCATTCTGTGTGGTCAAAAGAATTTGTCTTAAACCTGAAGCCTGGGTGTGCCAAAACCAAAAATTAGAAATCTGTAACTGTAAACTTGAAGTGCTTCCTGGAACGAACTATCACCCTTTCAAAGTTGAAGGTGAAGAGCATCATCCCAGAGGTCATGAGAGCCCCTTCCTTCACTGAGGGAGACACACGTGACATGGTGATGTGCCTACACTCACCTCAGAAGAAGAGGGATCAACTCCACCGCCTCCTGGAAGGTGAAAATGATTTGCAGCATTACTTCTCTTTTCTTGCTTTGTTCATCCCATATAGTTTGCCACGTGAAGGTAAGAGAGATTTCAGTGTGGAAGAGTTTAAATAAAGGAGAATGATGACTTAGTGATTCTATTAGAAGGTTTTTGGCAAACTGACCACATTGTTGTCCATCTGAAAGAATGATTGCTCATTACAAGAGCTAGAGATGTTGTATTTCTGAGTGGTGGGTTTACAAATCCCAGAGTCAACAAGTCATTTGAATAGGAAGGGAGATAAAGAAGTCTCTGATCCCGTCTCCTACTCAGGGCAGGTTGCTGCCAACTGCTGACCGGGCTGCTGGACACAGGAGTCCATCAGGATTGCATTAAGTGGCTGCTCTCACTTCCAGAAGTGTCCTTTCCACTTTATCCCAAAGCTTGAAAACCAAAGGTAAGCAAAGGAAGGGAGAGGGTAAGTGTGCATGCTTCTGTCGTGCAGCTCCTATCACCAGACTCCCAGATATGCTGGGGGAAATTCTGAGAGGTGTCTCATCACACTGTGTGGCTGGGCTGCTTCAATAGCTCCACAGTTCCTCTCTGCACTTTAGGTACGTCTTGCTGTGCTAAACATGGCATTGCCTCCAAATGGCATCCACCCAACCTGGCAGCCTTGCACAGAGCTGGCCCTGACCTGCAGAAGCGCCTGTGCACCCTGATCAGACTGTGCACAGTAGATCTGCATCTCCTGCTTTTAACAGTGTCACCTCCAGCCTATTTTTAAAAGTGGACTTCTGTATGAAAGGTATGCCAGAAAATTTGACTTCTTTTCTGTACCCTCACACTCTCAGCACAGCACTTTCATGGGTGTTTGGCTTGGCGGGGGGGAGGGGAGGGAAAGTAAGTAGCCCTACTTAAAGTCAAGGGTACACATAAGTTCTTTGTTGACTTAGAGTGACCAGCAGCAAAGCAGCTGAAAACACTGACCCAGGTCACAAGAATAAGGCAGAAAAACAGCTATTGAAGTTTCCTACTCTGAATCCTATCCTAGGACATGGCTCCTAAACCCCTGGAGATTTTCCAGATTGTGTCCTGAAGTGCTGCTTTTATGCAGAAACCAGTATTCACACTTTAATGCCTGATTTGATTCACCTCCCCTCTCACTTCCTAGTAACTCTAGCAGTTGGTGAAACATTCTTTTGCCTGCAAGAATGAGCAGTTGCAAGGGAAAAGGTAAATTACACGTTCATTTAATTCTGCAGTCTGCTTTCCAAATTAACTGTATTTCTCCGCAGTCCAGAAAGTCCTTGTATATATTCATGAATAGCCTGTTATAAAGCAGTAGACATCAGTAATAGTTATATCTTAATTAAGTTCTAAGAAGGAGATTTTCAGGCTGCTATAAGCCAAGCAAATTTCTCTCTGCTGTGTATAAGCGTCCATTACATATACATGCAAGTATGATGGGTACCTCATATATAGAAATGACCATGTTGAATAGTAAACTTTGTGCCTCGATATTATTACCTCCAAATTATAAAAATTAACACAAGAGTGTGCAGAACTCAGGCTTCCCTGGTTAACTTCAGATGCACAGTCCTAATATTCATTTGCCAACCTTAATGACAGTGCTGATTTTATCTTAATTGGCTTTGTTAGTTTCATTTGTTTGGAGGTAGGGGGAAGGTGAACTTAGCTTCATATCATCATTCCCTTTCATTAGAACAATTGACTACCAGAGTGCAAGGAAAATATGTGTGCCCTTACTTAAGGTGGGATGGCTTGTCTGATCACATTATTTGCAGTGGGAAATAAACTGGGGGAGGAGAGGAGGGTATCTTTTGTTTGTTGGTTGGTTGGTTTCGGTTTTTTGTTTGGATTTTGATGCTCATCTCGGGAACTGTAAGTGAGCAAACGATACTTTTCCACCTAAAGAGTTAAGAGTGGTGCCCCCCCGCCTGGCCCCGCTCAGCAGTGCCCGGAGCATCCAGCAGGCGGCCGGCGCTTCCCGGCGCTCCCGCCGCGCTGGGAGCAGCCCGAGCGCACTGTGCGAAGCGGCGAAAGGATTGACGTCCAGAAGAACCTGCCTATAGGATCCGAGCCGCCAGCAGAGCCCCGCTTTTCCCCTCACTTTAAATCCAGCTAGCGAGGGCAGGCACTGAAAGCGGGAGAGACTGGCAGTGCAGCGTGGCAGCAACTCCCGAAAGTTCTTGCTTTCTGGTTTTGGACTCGGAGCTGATCGCCAGACCTCAAGCTGGGAGTTTAACAAGCCCTGTTTTTGAAAATGCCTGCCACCTGCTCGTCTTTTAATTTGAAAATTGGCCTTCCAGACCTGAGGAATACCTAACAGTAAGACAAGTCAAGGAAGAAAAGGCAAATTTCAGGATTCAAACTACACTAAAAGATGTTATTCTTTCACCTTATGGAAATAGGACTGAGGAGTGAGCTGCAAGTGCTTTTGGGTTTGGTTATTGTAAAGATGTGTTGCAAAGCGATATGACTTTTAAACTCTTCTGATCGTTTAAAGACAGCAAGCAGCCGCAAAATTAGAGCAAGAAATTCAACTGAGGACTTTCAAAGAAGAAAGCTCCTTCCAAGAAGAGCTAAGCAGGACGATGGCATCCGGAGAGTGCCTTCTGCTAGACCTGGAAACAGATAACTTCATTCTCTACAACTTCTCTGTCAACCAGAGTGCAAACTTCTCCCTCCTTGGTGACGACTGGTTCTACCCAGCATTCCTCTACGCCATCCCCACAATCTATGGGATCATCATTTTGATAGGCCTTATTGGCAATATCACTTTGATTAAGATCTTCTGTACTGTTAAATCCATGAGAAATGTCCCTAATTTGTTCATCTCCAGTTTAGCTCTGGGAGACCTGCTGCTTTTAGTGACCTGCGTGCCCGTGGATGCCAGCAGGTACCTTGCTGATGAGTGGCTGTTCGGCAGAACTGGATGCAAACTTATCCCCTTCATACAGCTCACCTCTGTAGGGGTGTCAGTCTTTACTCTGACTGCTCTCTCAGCTGACAGGTAAGCTTGGCAGCTGTCACCTGAGAAGAAGACTGCATAATTATAACTCCATAAAATGCACAATTACGAATGTGTGCGTATTTTGTCTATTTTTAAAGTAACGAGGGAAAAGGAACCACCTCAGGTGATTTCTGGTGGTTATTAGCATAGAACTTGAGGAGGATGCAGACTGAACACAGGATACTTTTTCTAGGCTAAACTAAATGTTTGTGTAGTTCAGCTAATAGTCTACATTAATTCAAATAGAAATGGGCAGATCGAGCTAAAGATCAGAGGGAGAAAATACTGTTAATGAAGTTCTACTGGAAGAGAGCATGTTCATATTTTCCAAAAAGAAAATCCATATTTCATCAAGTGTAAAGGCACTAGAGCAGCATTTAAAAGTGCAGTGAGAATAAATTCTTTCTGGGGGCTTACTTCCTTAAGGTTAATTATGTGTGAGGCAATATTTCTTAAAATATTTTTCCAATATTCAAATGAGGATGCCTGAAGCCAGGAATCTCACTTTGTGATAACCATTCTATTTCCCTTCTTCAAACCACTTGCTCTTTATCCAGTCAAAACTGATCTGAGCAGTTGGTTCAGAAACTTCATTTCCTAATAACGTTTGCTAAAAAATAATGCATAGTAAATAGGCTATTTCAGAATATGTGAATACTCACAGTCAAACTGTGACTTTAACAAATAACAGGCTTCTAATAAGCCAGCTCTGTTTTTGATTTCTGTAAGGCTTTTAAAACTTCTCAGAGCATTCAGATTTAAATTCAAAAGACATTTTCATTTGAATGTTATTTGGAAGGATGAAGCCTACCTTTCTGGAAAGTTTTAAGTATTTAACAGACTACTGGCTTTTATAGAGACTCTTAAGTACATCAGAAAAGAGAGGATATTTTGCTTCTAATCTGGATACTTCAGAATGAGATTAAGGAATATATTGTCACTATGCTGAAGTGATGCAGAACTGAGTGAAAAATTATTTCAATTTTGTTTTGCTCTAGAAAGACACAGGGATTGTATCATTGTTTAAAAATAGGTAAAACTAGGTTTGCTTTCATTAGTCCCTTGCATGTGTCTCTTCCTAACCTTCTTTAAAACATCAGGCTACTTTTGCTCAGATTTCAGTGTAGTTCATTTCAATATACTGTATGTGGTCTCAGTGAAAGCAGATGAGTCCTTAGCGTTTCAGAGGAAGAACAATTAATTTTTACAATTAACTCCTCCACACCGGAATGTGTATAAAATGCTTGCCCCAATAGCAAGACCTATATGTAGATAAAATTCTTAAAACAATATGCTCTGTTGGGAAAATAGGAAAACTGCACAAACACTCTAGTAAAGGACCACCTACACTTTTACTCAAGAGTTTAATGTGGTGGCTGGATCCCCACAACTGCTCTGAAGAAAATGTTAGGAAAACGAGATGTATTTCTTCAGAAAGCTCTTCTCTCCAAAGCTGTTTTAGAGGGTGTAAGGAAAATAAAATGCATTGTAAAGAAGATTATTTTAGAGAGATTTGTTGCTATCTGGTCATGTGCCACATAAGGTAAACATTGCAAATGCTTTTACTGAGCAGCACATCAATACCACTTTTTGCCTTAAGTGAGAGAACAGAACAGAAAACAGCAGCTGTGCCAAGCTTGGTGTATGGTGATTTAAAGTTCTGAACATCAGCTTTATCTGAAACCTGTTAACTATCATGCTGCAGTGATTATCAAATGTTACCACACTTTTCAATATTCCCAGCTCCAAAGACTCATTATACCTTCTTATAATGCATCTATGGCCCACTACAGAAGGAGATAATAATGAAAATTTTAACTTTATGAATGTAAAACACTATGCATTGACACACAAATGTCCTTTATCTGTTATATTTGCTGAAGTTTTTGTTTTGGTAAATTAACAGCAGTGCTGGGATAATTTTGCTACAAAATTATACAGTTTTGTCAGCTCACAGTCCATTAGTCTACTTTCTTAAAACTGTCACCCAGGACTCCAGACCTCAGTATTAATCATATCAGACTCATTAGGGAAATTACCATAAAGTGTTAAGGGAAAACCTCCAAGCTGTGAGTTGAATGGGACTAGCAGGTGATGCCTGTCTGGGGCTGGGGAGGGTCTGGCAGCCCGACACCCTGCTGTGGCCCCCGGGGCAGGGAGATGCTGAGCCTGGCATGTGGGGTGGCGTCATAGAGCAACATTTCTGAGGACGGGTGTGGCATTGCCCGAAGGGAAACACCTGCCGAAGAAAAGGGCGTGATGATGAGACCAAGGTAACGCGAAGCCTCAGGAGTCCAGCAGGTAATGCTACTCAGAGCACGGCTCTGAGGTGTCTGAGGTGAGAAGCCTTTCCAGGATAGTCAACAAGGTGTCCTAGTCCATGGTCAGAGACACCTCCAGAAGAGACAGGATAAATCACCATGTCAAGATACCTATTGCCCTCCTTGGATATAAAGGAAGTCTTGCCATTTAGCACAGATTATATATATATACCTGTATTTGAGATTGCTCATGTTCAGAAAGGTGAACCCTACCTGAGAGGCTCACATGAGGCATGTGAATGTCCCTGTTATCATGAATCAAAGCCTTAGACCATGGAAAGAAAAAACCCTCCTAAACTATCTGCTGTAAATAGCATCACATGGCACTGTCTCCAAAGAAAACAAGACTTGTCAATGTACCACAGACCTTTTGTCTATAATTCATCTTCTGTGAAAAATTACAATAAAACCCTCTTAGTTCCAGTGTCCTTCCATTGACAAAAGCAAGTGGGAAGAACTACTGGCATTACTGAAGGTATCATGGTGATGCCTGCAGACACCTGGCATCTCAGGGATCAGAAATCCAACGTGTAAAGAAAAGCACTGGAGTGTGATACAAGAGGGTCTTTTCCAGAGATGTGACCATCGAAACACAAGATGAAAGGTGCTGAAACACTGAACATGTAACAGTGGTACAAATCGTCTTGATTGCTTTGCTTCACCTTCTGGGAACGAATGGCCCAATTTTAACAGGTTTTTGCACAGCCCATATCATGGGTGCAAGGGTATACCTTCCTGAGGTATAATTTTATTCTTTCCACTTTCCCTTTTATTAGGAATCTATCATCTGCTAATAACTGCAAACACTCTAACTGACAGCCTCCAGCACAGGGCACCAAAAGCTGCTCAGTTGTTTGACCCACCAAGATCCAGGGGTTGCCCAGAGGATTGACTGTTCACTTACAAACTTCTCAGGGAGAAACGGAGGGACACACTGCTGATGTCAGCTTTTCTGCAGTGGGAGCCTCTTAGTCTGCACATTCTCTGTGTATACATGGACACAGACAAGCATGCCTGCACAGGTTTGAGCAGGAAGGGCATAGCCAAAGAGTCCCTGAATGCTTAGGTTGGCTCTGTGTATGATCTTGGGATTTTATTAGGCTAAAGGTAAATTATTTCAGACAGTATCCAAGAAAGGGCAAAAAAAGAATTAGCAATATTAGAAATGTATTTCCTGTGGTCCCATTCCACTGGCAGCATGGTGCTTGCATCTGTCTGACTGCATTTGCAGGAGCAGTGGGAGCTGTAAGGTGATACCCTCTTTCTTGGGAATGTGTCAAATTTGCAGAGCAGCCAGGAGAGGGTTAAGGCATATGAGTGTGCTTGCAGCCACCTTCCATGAGTGATAAGGCGCCAGGACTGAGTATACAAGAGCAAGGAAACAAGCAGTCCATGTGTGTGTATGCTGTTTGTGTGTTTTAGAAAGACTGTAAATGATGTTGGCAGGGGAAAGACATCTGTCTGCCATGCTGCTCTGCATGCCTCTATCGAGGCAGCAGGTCTCTTCAGCTACCACTCAGCACATCTCAGAAAAGAGAGAGTTTAGGATCACCCATCGGCTTGCCCTCTTCCTCCTCAGTGCAAGTAAAAGGAGTACAGAGGCACCTGTGAGAGCAGTGACACCTGGGCCTCTGGCCCAGGCAGGAAAGCCAAGGCTGGCAGAGCGAGGGACAGGAAATTAAGGAAAATCCTTGCACAGTAAGAGGAGAAACAGACCATTTCATTGCCCATGTCATGAGAGATGTCTTTGTTAAATTGGCTTTCTCCCTTGACTGACAGAGTTTATACATTTGCATTTGAATTACCCAGGCTGTCTAGGATTGATCATAGTTCCCCACTGTTTTGCTGACATATTGTAAAAAATCGAAATGCCCTGTGCTCATGCAGTGAAGCCTTCCCGAAGTAATGCTTGTTTTACAAGCACACAGCAGTGTAGGTGTAAAGTACAGTTGGAGTTTACAAGCCGCGTCTTTAAGCACCTCAGATTATCTGGATTTTTGAACTGGAAAACTGCGCCAATGCCTGCCAGCCAGAGCAGCCTGCTGTCCTGTGGTGGGAGCGACAGTGTAATGAGACACAGAGAGTGACAATACATGTGAGATTAGGTGGCTTACCTTGGTAAGACCAGCTTCAGACTGCAGGAATTGCAGTCATGTGGGAAATCTGAAACGAGGATGTTAGCTTTGGAAATGGTGACCTCAGTGCTTTGGGTGCAGGGATGGATACAGGGATGCTGTAGTGCTTCCAGCTATGCTAGGTTCCTTGCAATGTGTCACAGACACAATTTTTGATGTTCCTCTGAGCTCCCATGACAGTCTATTTATCTAAGAAATAAAACTTTCAAACAACCCTCTCTCCAGAAAGAGTAGTGGTGGAAGGGAAAAAACAAATCCAGAATTTCTAGAAATAGGCTTTTAAACATGCAAAAGTCTTTGTTTAGTGGACTCATGTCTTCTGTGATTTAGATGTCTCCAGCACCTATTATTAACATTACATACAACACCAGAGGAGGAATAATATCTACATGTGAGTTAATTTATTTTATATTACAATCACTGGATTATGTCTCCACAAGAGGATTAAGGGAGGTGTGCCACCCTAAAATACACCTATGGAAAACCAAACTGGATTTCCATTGATTTGATTTACAAAGTCATACTTTTTTTTTTTTTTAAATACCATCAGTTACAAAGTTTCAGGTCCATGGTGGTTATGAATTTATTCTGGGCAGTATAGTCACAGCATTCATGAAATCCCTTCTGATCACTAAGGCACAATTTTGGCACAGTTTACTTGTACTGTAATTTTTAATTTTTGTGCAGCCCCAGGAAGGTTTGAGAGGGTGGCACAGAAAGGCACTTTGAACTACCTAGAGAATCTCTAATCCAGTCGATGCAAATCAGCAGAAGATGCCCAGTGAGTAGATTTTGGATCCACTGATGTGATCTCAGCCAGAACATTGGTCCTTCCAAGCCAGGGAAGAAAACTGGAGGGGCTTCAGGCCCCAGTCCAAAGTCTTCCCTTGCACTGAAGCACCGGAAAGCTCCATCTCAACCCTCGCTGCTGCCACAGTGTCCTTGCTTCTTTTCACGTGCTGATGGCCAGGGCACATGCAAAGTTTTATACATATATCTCTTTCAGCTGATGGACAAGAGTTTTAGATCCTCGTTGCTGGCCACTGTGTCATTATGATATAAACACTCTTAACACCCTTAGTTTTAGCTCTCATTTCCTCAACCTCTGAATCCATCTGCACTAAGAGCAACAGATCAAACGGCACAAACTTTCTGAATATCTTGATTAACTAGAGCAGATGGCCAAAACACAATAGATGCACTTCTACAACCAGGAAGATTAGAGCTCCCGTTTATAGCAGTGGGACTAGTGCGCAAATCCGAGGTTAGAGTCAGTGCTAATGTGCTGGAGACTGTCAATATTTAAGCAATCAAAAGGAAGAAAAGTTAGATTACCTATTGTTTACATTTCAGTAAAACCTAAAACCCTCAATCAGTTGTCATGGTCTCATGGTACGAAGTGCTGTACACATTGTTAATAAGGAGAGCAACTGGCCACGGAGAATTTGCTGGCTGCATGTCCCAGCAGTGGGCTGGGGCAGAAAACAACAACAGTCCCTGGGCCCCTTGAGGTGCTGAGGCACCAGAAGGCATGCTGGCAGCAAGCCAATTGGTACGCTGTAGAGGAAGGTAAAAAGCTGGAGATTCCTTGCAGAAAACTCTCCTTCTGATGCCAAACTAGTAATCAGTTTAACTGGACTGCAGAAGACTGTGGAACATCAAAGGGAGAAGCATTATCAGGGCGCTTCCAATTCTGTCCTCTCTTATCCTCTGGCTACAGTCAGTCTCTGCAACCCTCTGAGCAGGAAGGACAGAAAACAGTACCATGAAACCCTGAGAGAAAAAGCATTTCTTCACACATTCAGACAGCCATGAGGCATGAGATTTAGATGTGGACAGTCAAATTACCTGGGATAACCAGAGATGTGGATGCAAGACTAGAAGATACTGCACTAGCCATCCTAGCACTGTTTCTTGCCCACACCTGTGCACAGATGCTACTGAATATCTCATGGGATTTGGATTAAAACAGGTCTTTTCAGTGACTCCAGGCTACTTTCTGAGTATTCAGACTGAGCAAGCTCATATCACCCTGACCCTGTCTTGTGTGTCTGGCACTCTCTTATCCTCTCTGCTTATGTCATATTTCAAATCGAAATTCATCTGACCTGTAACCACTGCATAATAATGTAACTGACAGCATAACTGAAAGGCTGAGAGAGTTTGGGTTATTCAGTCTGGAGAAGAGAAGGCTCTGGGGAGACCTTATTGCAGCCTTTCAGTACTTAAAGGGGTTTATAAAAAACACAGAGAAGAGCAATAAAACAAGAACTATAATGACAGGACAAGGGGCAAGGGTTTTAAACTGAAAGACAGTAGGTTTCTGTTGGACATAATTAAGATATTTTTTATGATAAGGGTGGTGATGCACTGGAACAGGTTGCCCAGAGACGTGGTGGATGCGCCACCCCTGGAAATGTTCAAGGCCAGGTTGGATGGGGCTTTGAGTGACCTGATTTAGCTGAAGATGTCCCTGGTCATTTCAGGGGGGGTTAGAGAAGCTGACGTGTGGCCAAAGTTCTGATCCCCCTTAACGACCACAAGATGTATTGAGCACAAGGAAAATTCTTTTACCACAAATTGTTTATCACAATGCTCTTTTATAGTCTACAATAAAGTTTATATTTCTCTAACTGCTTATGGATATCTAGGGCTTCTATCATAGGGCAACTCAAAAGTCCCTAATACTAACAGGGCAGCTCAAAGGATTTCTTTCACTGATCGGAGGTTTCTCTATCAACTTCTTCAGCCAATCCTGAAGTGACATGTTGTACAAACAACCTCTCCATATTTGGTGCTTCTGGACTCTCTGTCTTCAGTGAAGCTCTGTCCTTCTGGTCTTTTCTGTCTTAGTTCTTCCATCTGCCATGCACAGTTGCTAACACCTTAACAACCTGTAAATTCAGCTTTTGATAGGATGCCATACTGACCCTTTAAAGATCCCCTCCTAACCAAGCTATTCTATGACTATATGATAAGAGCAGTCAAGGGTAGCACTAGATTGTTCAGCCCCAACATGCTGCTGGAAGTCCATACAGTGGTGATGATCTCTTATGACACCTCTGTTTACTGAAGCCACAGGAAGGACTTAAGGATCATATAACTGGCTTAATTTTATATTGGATTACACTAAAGCCATGACACGATGAGAATCAGAATATTTTGTCATGTGCAGAATAGACGCACTAATGCCTTTTCTTGATTTCCTCTTTCCTTGAAAGAGCAGTGATTTTTTTTTGTGTCACCTGCTCACTTAGGTCCTATATATACTGTTTTACACCTGGCTGAGTTAAATGGCTTCTATTAGACTATGGTCATTTGCCCCAATGACTCTACAATTTTTTTAGTCTGAACATACACTGCGTCATCTGCAGACTTTCCCAGCAAAGGTTTTATAGCCTGCTCAAGGCAGCTGATATGCGCAATAAATAACACTGCAGCTAGAGCCAGTTCCCAGGACGCAGGCTAGAAATGGCTCCTCACAGTGCTACCTTCTTACCAATGTGTTTGATGCACTGCTGAGGAGGCCATGGGGCTCAAGGTCTCCACCTGGACCAGCCCCTGACTCCCAGGCTGGTGCTCTGAATTTTAACCCTTGTACTGTGGAAGTGGGGCTGGGATTGCATAGATAGGAGAGGTGTGCACCCTGGCACACACATGTGCATATCTACATGCACAGTCACTCATGCCAACATGCCCATGGCAAGCTGTGCCTCTCTTGTACTCCAGCATGGCCCTCATTCTATTTACATCTCCTATCATGTTGTGACAAGATTTAAAAAACCCCCTGAAATCTGCTGTACATTAAACAAGACAGCCTTATATTAATTATCAGCTGTTGGTAAGATTAACCCTTCTGTTACTCTACCTATAGCTGGCCTTGGGCAACCCAAATCATTGCAGTTGTCTTGATCACACCTTCCAGCTTTTCTGAACTTCATAACTTTGAAGCCTGTTCTCCACTTCTGAGGAAATCACCAATTTTTCAAGATTTCTAAAAAAATTAACACCAGTTGTTCCTCAGCGTGTTCCTTTAATACTCCTAGGTGTGAATTATTTTAGAAATCACCAGTTTCTCAAGATTTCCAAAAAAATTAACACCGGTTGTTCCTTAGCCTGTTCCTTTAATACTCCTAGGTGTAAATTATTCAGGCTGGCTGGTGTGAAATTGGTTTGTTACCAGTTGTCAGCTCACATCTTTTTTAATACAGCTGAAAGGTTTTCTGCTATGTCTGTAGTTCTGCACACAGAATATAGAATCACGTATGTGTCCCACACATTTGGTCTTGAAGACAAATATCCCGTCATTGCTCTTTGCTTTATGTCATCATTGTTCATATCTTCACCATTTATGTGTATGCCTGACTTCCTGATGTATTTTAAAATGCACATTTGTCTGTTACACAGCGACCTTTGATAATTTGTTGGCTCCTCTAGCTTCTCTTATCAGTCATCAACATTTTAAAACTCCAATATTTGCTGTCATTTACTTTTGCTTTTTTTCCCATCTGTTGCATATTGATTTTTTTAATTACTTCTTTGAGGTTTTAGCATGACTCCTCATTTTTTTCATGGCAAGGTGGGAAACACCAGGGAGCAGGCTGGGGGTCAGCTATATAATGTATAGGGGTCAGCTATATAATGTATAGTTAGTGTTGCCCCCTTTATATTTTTGTTCTCAGCCAGTTGACTTGACAGTTCTTTTTAAGTTTAGGAAACCCACTTCTCTAAAGTTCGTAGAATCATAGACAGGTTTGGGTTGAAAGGNTATATATATATATATACACACATACACATACACATGTGTATGGGGAGGGGGGTTCCACAAAATTACGATAAGCACACCACAGCTGCTATAGCAGCTGTGCTAATTTTTAAGTCAGTGGTGAGCTGTACTTTCTCTGTCAGAACAAGGTACAATATTGATCTATTGTACATCATATGCAGGACTTTTGGGGTTGAGAAGCAACCATTTTTAGAAATTCTAATGAATTTCTATAACTGGCTCTGTGGGATGTCCAGCAGTCATACCACCTGTTTAGGTTACTCAGTGATGCTGTAGTTATGCGCCAAGGGTGGTGCTTTCAGGGGAAATACAGCAGATTCTCTAGTAAAATGAGAGTTCCATGTCTGAGGCTGCAACTTTATTTGTCCTTGAAAGAGCTTAGTCCTCAGGCATGCGGACTACTGGGAATAAATACCACGGGTGCAAAGGGCGTCTTTCTGGTAAGAAAAGCATCATCCATGGGACTCATGGAACATGCATGGGACAGTATTTCCTGTAGTAACCTTTATGTCCATTGTTTTTCATATGTATAGTTAATTTCTGAAATATTTTATGCTCTGAATGGTCATGATTGGTAATACCACATTCACTGTGAAAGGATTACTATTTAAGCTCTCCCTCCCCAAAATGTAGTGCAGTTCAATGGTCTTTACAACGCTCAGTTCTGAATTTAGTCCTGGACTGAAATTCCCATTTGTCCAGACTGCAGGATAATGTAGCAATATGCAGGAATACAGACTGAATTTTGAACATATGCTTCGGTAAGTGAGAACTATGCCATTTCCATCAATGCCTCCTTTTTATTTCATTTAAATGTTAAAATAATAATTAAGAGAAAGTAGGCAGTACCTGCCAACGTATCTAAGACCTGCCCATTAGAGATGTCTTTGTGCCCATATGCAATTTACTAAAGATTTTAATAACAGATGTTCACTCAAGAATCATACATAATAATGATAATCTTAACTAAGTATGCAGAAAGCAGATAGACTCAGAATAGATTGTTGGAGTGTGTTGATGGGTTAGACAGTCTAGCAATTTTGTGGATATATTGAATTGTCTTCAGAGCTATAAATATTCATAACATCTATGTTGGAAAGAATAAAGAAAGTTTGTGGCAGTGCATTTGTCATAAATTTCTTTAGCTATGTAGTAAGACTTTTTTCTTACTTTCCAACAAGGATCCATGCACTTAATTTATGTAGGTTTTCCATAGCATCAACTTTTTCTCTATTGCCTGAGGCTTTTTGCATAGTTATTACGCCAGTCCTTTGTATTATATGGACAAAACAATAATGTCATACTCGTAGAACATAATTAGAAAATCTTAATGAGAGGATTTTTGTGCAGTCTGTTCTCAGCCCAAGACCAAATCAATGCGCATGCACTAAGCTTACAAATGGGAGCAGATGACTGGGGATCAGAGGGACATATCTTTTCTCCCTCCTCTGGTTACAGGTGGGAACAGAAAAAGTATGCGGATGCACTGAATGAGAGGCAGTTCTTTCATCATTACCACAGGAAGTTTCAGGAGCTCATTTTCTAGAGATGGGAAGACCTCAGCATTTTGACTTCTCAGGAATTTAGATTCTAACCAATCCCCGCTTTTTTATTTAAATTTGAGATTCATGTTAGCATAGTTCCTCAAAGTAGAGCTCAGTTTAAATAGATTCAAAACTTTGTAAGTGGATTTCTCACTTCAGAGATAAAACAGAAAGTTGCAATACGGAACATCTTCCTGCCAGCCTGATGCAGTCTAAACAATGGGACTGGTAATGAAGCAAGGGCAGGCAAGGCTTCTGAAATTCTGTTTGAACAGGTCTTAACACACTTGTATCTTTTAATCTTTATACAAACTTCGTAGTGGGGCCCAGGATCTTTTCATGTAAACAGTGTAGGACATAGTAATAGATGATACCATTTGGAGAAAACTTTCTTCTCCACTTAAGTACTCCTGCAAATGTGTTTTGTAGGGGCAGTGCCGCTGTTTTTCTCTAGGAAGGATGGGGAGGCTTTTTTTTCTCTTATATTTCTTGCAAGTCTGAGGTTAAGCTGCAGAAAGATGGACATGCTTAGAAGGACTGTGATAGAAAAGGGCAGTACTCTGTGGCAGAGCCTCTTTGAGCCATTTTCTCTTGCTACACTCCCACTGCCAAAAAAAAAAGGGAAGAAGCAAGAGTTATGAAAGCAACTTAGGCCTCCTTTTAAGTCAGATTCAATCGATGAGAGGGATGTAGTGGCAGACACATAGCAGCTATATAGTCTGTGCTGTCATGTTCCATCACCAGGAATATCTCTGATAGCCACCTACCTGTGTGAGCAGCCACTTCTGCTGCCATGATGGAGGGACATTTCTTTCCCATTTCCAGTGGCAGCAACTGCCGTTATTTCAGAGGATACAAATTATTTTGACTGAAGTGAAGATGTACTGACCTACAAATTTTAAAGACACTGCAAAAGGCTGTATTGAACAGCTTAAAAAAAGCTGTCTCTTTTTTTGCAACTCATATCTCCCAGATGTACATTGATGGATGTTGTATGGGCTACCTATATTAGCTTTAACTGCTGACATAAGAGAAGGGAGAAAGGCATTAATACAAAGCAATCATAGAAGAGGAAAGCAACCTGAGGCTCCCTATAGCACCAGCTTCTCCAAAAAGCATAAAGTTACTTCCCTAAAAAAACAGACATTTAGACATATGGAGCTAAATTAATTTAGCATCCAATGGAATATCTGATTTTCCTCCCATGCTTTAGTTGTTTTAACTTAATTTTGGTGGCTGTTTTGGCATTCATAAGTAAGTGGATGAAGATGATAGGAAAAAACCATGAGGAAAACACTGAAGCTCCAGCCTTATGGATAAGCTCCTTTCTTTCCCAGAAAGCAAAATTGCAGCCCTTCATATCCCTATTCTTAGAAACCTATGAGCAGTACGGCTTTGAAGGCAGAGCCTGTTTATGTTTCAACTGGTGTGTGTTTTCTTGACTCAGCTGAGGAACAAAAGGATAGATAAAATATTTTGCGCCACCAGAGAAACTGCACCTAGAAAATGTTAACATCCGTTTGGGGCCTAAATTTGGTCTGTGTCTTTGGAGAGTCTATCTGTAACTGTATTTTTCATGATAAAGCTACACTTTGTTTATATTTGAAGATGCAGCTCTGGGGCTAAGTGCACGATATTAACCGATGTTTGCATAGTCCAAGTTTTAGAGTACATTGGGCGATGCTATCGTTAGTTGCATTATAATTAACACAAGGGTAATGACAGTATTCCATTTCCCTGGCATATTAACCTCATTGGGAAAAGTATTTACCACAGAAAGACCTTGGGTGTGCCACATTTTAGTGGTTTATGATCATTTCAGTAGTTTCAGTTGTGAGAAACTATTACTCCATAAGTACCATAGCGATCATAAAAGATGTGTGTAAGATATTTTCAGGGATTCAATGGAGATGCACATGCTCTGTGGGCTCCTACCAATCCACAGTGAATTTTGAGGATGAAGTTAAGAAGGGATCAGGCATTCTGCTTTAAAGCACCTCTCTCACCAGCTTCCTCTTGAAGGCCTGGAGACTGACTTGGAGAACAGAGGCAGGATCAGACTCACTGTGGCTGGTGTAGGAGAGGATTTCCTTACGAGGTGAATTGTCGTGGTGCCTCATGAACTGTAATTATATGAAATGCACTTAAGAGAGCCCCATGTGTAATTTCATTTTGTGGGTTTCTTTGAGCAGGACTGTGAGACATGGAGACAACAAGCACTGATCCTGGCCCAAAGGTCATTGGCAGCTGCAGTGCACACGGCAAGTTGCTGCTTCACAAGTGCAGTGGGAACAGAGAAATTCAAAGACTTAGCAGTAGTAAAGGTCAGCATCTCTTTCATATTTCTGATCGGATTGGCAACCCAGTCATTTTCATCTGGCCCATTGGACAGCTGGAGAGAGATTGGAGTTGATCCGAGTTCTTTACTATCTTTTTTCATTCAATTGAATCTCCAGAAGGCATATTTTTTACTTTTGGCCTTTGTTGTAGGGCATGAATCATACTTCTAGTTTTTAATCTTTTTTCAAAACATTCTTTAAAAGTGGATAGGGAAAGGAGTTCAGCTTTAAAAAAATACGTATATCAAACAATAATTCGAAACTGAATGTGAGAGCAGCACAGGTGATACATCCAGGGCCATGTCTAGGTTTACTTACTGCAGGCAAGTTGAGAATGCACCGTGACGTGTACTCTCTGAACCCATGTTACTGTATGGCTTACAAATAATGCTGTAGTAAGACGTTGGCACAAAAGCTTACTCGACTGACCATGTAGGTCTGTGGCTCCAGTGAGGTACATAGGCATATTCATCAATGACCCATTCAAAATGGATTGAAATGTTCACATGCAGGATGGAAAAGTTATGTGTCTCAGGCTAACTCATTGAAAAAGAAGTTGCAGGGGACAAAGCTGTGGAAAGCTTGACGTTTTATTTGACATACAACTGGAAATATACATGCTGAAAAGCAGAGTGAGCTGCTGCTCAAATCCAATCTACCTTGATGAAGTTCTTAAGAAATGTCAAATAAATTATAAAACCCAGTGTTGACCCTGTCAGGAAAGTGGTATGGGAAAGTAAGAGAGAACGTGTTTCTGAGCCCTGTTTAGAAGGTGCAGCTTTTTCATGCCCTGAACACTGACCACGGCAAAATATTCTAGTGGTTTCTCAGCCTAAGTATCAGCCTGGGAGTCCAATTCCTCGTGTGTAGCTCCCCCCACCCCGTGCCCCTACTGAGAGCAGCCCTGCAGCTGCTGTCCAGAGACCAAGCTGGCACGTTCCTTTCTGTTCTTTCACTCTCATGCTTTGGGTCTACATTGAACCCCTTGCAAGTAAAATCTCTCTCAGATCTTCTCTTATATCTGCTGTAGGAGAGTTTAAAACTAAACTAAATGCCTAATAATAAGCAGCAGCATTCCTATCCATTTCTGGTTATGTTCTTTCAAAATTACATTGGTTGTAAATACCATCTCCAACTGATTAATTGTCTGGCTCCTCCTACTCTGCTAATGTTAGTAAAAAATAAACACAGTTTCTCTTTGTATTCCTTAACTTAATCATGTTCCTGGAAATGAATACTCGACAATACTCTTTTGGATGGCTATATTTTAAAAGAAGGTCCTTGAAATAATCAAGCTAACAGGTCATTTTGATAAGCATACAATAAATGTCTGCAGAAAGACTTAAATTAATGAAATTTAATCCCTTGATATATTATTAATCCCCTTCTGCGTTTCTCTTCCTTCAGGTTTACTGAAGATTTTCAGTTAGCTAGTGTTTCTGTCAGTAATCTATATCTGGTCACTGAGATTATAAATTGAGGCATTTGAACAATACTGTTTCAGTAATCTGCCTACCACTTCTGTTTTATTACTGCAATAACTGTAGCATCATATTTGTTTAAGTGCCATGTTTTTCTCCACCTGAGATTAAGACCTGGCACTGGAAGATTGTGCTTAATCCCCATTTTCAGAGTGCAAGTTGAAGAGTTGTTAAGCAAGCCTTGAAAATACTGTGGCTGGCTGCTGCAGCTGTATAGCTGGAAAAAAGGGGAGTTGTACAGCTATGGAGAAAAAGTGGTTAAATGCAAATCATTGAGCAAAGTGTTTGTAGTACCTGAAAGGAAATATCGTCTACAAAGTGTCCAGATACCGTCTTTATAAAAATAAGTATAAATAAATGTAAATATGCATGCAATTATGTGTACATGTATATACATGCATTTATAGATACAAATATGTTTGTGTGTATAAAATACACACAGAAATATGTAAACACATACATACCTACATAGAAGGAAAGAGTAGGTATGACGAAGAGGATATTGCATATAATCAAACATTGAATGCATGTTTATCCTGCAAATAAAGCAATTACCCCGTTAAAACAGTGCCGGACTGATAGACTTCACTTTCAATATTGAGCTTTAAGTAAGTGGGGATTCATGAAGTGTCCCTAGAGCATGGGTTTGGGCTGCCAGGTGGAGGATGAAGTGATATCTGCTTCTTAGATTCAGGCAGGGTGTTATGATCACTACCTCTGCTCCCTCATTAGTGCCCAGTTCAGCTGTCTGAAAGAGCCAGGATCTTGGGAGGAGCTTAGGAATGGACTCTGGAGCGGTTGGTTTCATGGGAATGTACCCTCCCGTGCCAAAAGTAGGCTGGGACAGCCCAGGACCCAGCCACCCATGAATTCCTTGGGAGCAGACATTGGTCAAGGGGGTCCCAATTGGACAACAGGCAGCGTGATGTAGAACCTGGAACGAATATTCTACAGTTTGTAACTGTTATGTTGAAGACCCTAAATAGTAATTTATTAAATGTGTAGATACTCCTTCCTAATAATCTTTTTTTGTTCTACCATGTTTGTTAAATGCACATGTGAGTTGTGGTTTACTTGGAGTCTGAACTCCTGCCAGGAGACATCTCCAGCATAGATGAAGCTCTGATGTTTTCCATTCCTCTCATTACACATATCAGCTACAAATAAGTTTAATTTATTATTTTCTTGTATTCTAACATACAATTTTCTGAAAGACATTTATTATTATGAAAGACAAAATTTCAAGTCAAGAAATGTCTTCTACATATGTAACATAGCAAGCAATAATTTTTTTTTTTCCTGGAAGGAACTGCGTTACCAGTTCTGGCTACTTAATCTGAGTGCATTGAGTCAGGGACAACTCTTGCCAGCTGCACTACCAAATAGCAATTAAAACAACCAACATGCTCTTTATAGTTTGAGAAAAAATAAGACTATTCTGTGAAAGCTGCTGTACACTTTTGAAAAGAAGTCTATGATTATATTTGTTGCCTTAATGTTTTTTGGATACACATTAATGTCTTTAATATTAATGAACCTGTTAATGTTGGGTAGCACTGTGCTTTGTCGGGTCTATTGCAAGGTAAATGAGCTCATAGTCAATACACATGAAACTGAATGGACCTATGACAGGTGGCTCTGGTTTAAAACCAGAAATCTGTTGAAAGCAATGAAATCATTGCAATTTAAAATGCGAGAAAAAGAGTCAATCTTGAGTAAAGAAGGATTTCATTTGAGTTTTTATTTCTGAATGAAAAGGAGAAGCAGGAATACAATGCCCAAATGTTGAAGTCAATAAACTATTTCCTTTTTTTATTTTTTTTAGGTATAAAGCTATAGTAAGGCCAATGGAGATCCAAGCATCCCATGCACTGATGAAGATTTGTGTGAGAGCTGCTATAATCTGGATCATATCCATGCTGCTTGCCATCCCTGAGGCAGTGTTTTCAGATCTGCACCCTTTCCATGACAAAGGGACTAATAAAACCTTCATCAGCTGTGCTCCTTATCCCCATTCGGATGGCCTGCATCCCAAAATTCACTCAATGGCATCATTTCTCATATTTTATATCATTCCCCTATCTGTAATTTCAGTGTATTATTATTTTATTGCTAAGAATTTGATCCGGAGTGCTTACAACATCCCTGTGGAAGGAAATTTGCATGTGAGGAAACAGGTAGAGATTTGACTTTCTTCTAAAAATACACATTCTCTATAAATCTGTGAGGAAAGAGGGAATACAGACAAATTTATACTGAAACAGACTACATCAATTGTTCTAACTTTAATAGATTAGGTGGGGTAAAAGAATTAAAATGCTTGAAAGAAGCCACGACACAGGGCTGAACAGTTAAAGCATCTCCTCCTGTTTCTAAGTTCAGAGACTTTGGCAGAACGGTTACGTTGGCAAGCTTGGCAGGAGTCCCATACCTGGGAAGGCATTGACTAAAGATGCAGGGAGAGAAAGAGCTGAATTCAGTGTTTGGAGATTGAAGGAGAGGGGTGATATGGAAGAAAATCAGAACTTCACGAAGTTGCTTTATCAGAGAGAGGATCTTGGAAAAAGCCTTGCCTGTTTCTAAACATCTGATCTACTTTGACATATTTATCTTATTTGCCTTACCTCATCCTTTCAACTGAGATGTGCTTCAACCTCAGCTAAATTGACACAAGACATGTACAGCTGAACAACTGTCCACACAATTGCACCCAGCTGACACCTCCACCTTAGGCTGACTCAACACAGTCATGTCACATAGCCTTCAGGAGCTATGGTGAAGCAGTAGGGCTGGAAAGACTTGGGGTTTGCCTGTCCAATAAGGTGCGATCCATGAAATCCTTATCCTTTTTCCCCTTCTGAATGCGAGTAAATCTTTTTCCCCTGCTGATTTGATGGCTGTTTTGATTAGTGACAATAAAGTGAGCAGTTTGCCCTTTGGTTTTGGGGAGGGAGCTCTAAAGAAAGCAAAAGGCCAGGCTGCAGACTAGCACCCTCAGTCCATCATTCCTGTCGGGCAGTGCATTCAAGAGCTATAGGTCTCCATCTGAGATAATTGGTATCGATTTCTTTATTGCGTTGCTTCCTTTCTTTATAGTGCAGATGTGGCCTCAATAGCCCTTTATCAAATTAAGAATACATTTAAAAAGAATATATGGTTTAGCCAAGGAGAGCCCTTTCTCAAAGGATTTAATTTTCAGCCCACTCTTTGCAGACATTATCACCTGGTACATGTCAATCCAATCAGCTCAATGCCTGATTTTCAGTCGGTGCCATTAAAGGGGCACAAAATAAAGTCAGAATGGGCTCATCTCTCCTGCCTGCTTCCTGATTGCATCTGCCCTGAGGAAAGATACTCGGCCTGTGTAAGATGCTCAGTTTCAGATTTACCTGTGCAGCTCGGAAGGGGAAGGAGGATGGGGAAGAGTCTCAGGAGTCTGGCACTGCAGCCACACTGAGACAGGAGCAAGGGAAGTGGGGATGAGGGGCTAGGGGGCAGTTTCAGTTTATTCAGGTCCTCCTGTGTTAAACTTTCCAATCCTGCAATGCTGGCTGCACAACCTCTCCCAGGTGCCATGCATTTTACCAGGTTTTTCTGGGCAACTCTCCTTTTGGGCAACCTCCATTACAGCTTTTGTGTTTATTAGGAGAAGAGATGTGTTTTTCAGTGGCTTTGTTACCATAGCATGCAGAAGTCATAGACAAAAGAAAAGGTATGGTTTACCTCAGCTCCCCTTGATTAAGCAATACCTTTGAGTTGAATATGAGCCTGTAGAAGTAAAATAGAAATGTGTCTTGTCTGCATGAATATGTACTGCGTGCTAGCTGGCTTTGTAAAAGCACCTTTCCCTGACAAAGCTTAAATTATGTTGAGAGATGGTCATCCATCTGTTCACCACTTGTATCTGTCTCCTGGTGGCTTCAGTGCTTTCAGCTGAAGGGTCCACCTTGCCACTGCCTCAGTGTTTCTCCAAGTACAGGTTATCCTCTCTGTGTTTCTCTCCCTTTTCCAGATTCTGAGTGCTGTACTTGATCTAGAAGGGCCGTGAGCTGTTGACAGCACTTTTGTGTACATATACCACATAGCTGCCTGACAGAATGTCCTGCTTCTGGGCTCTGTGAAATATCCCAGACCCCCATCCAATAATTAATTATAGTAATAGTAATAATAGTAAAGTAATATATTAAAATTACTTATGGTTGTATATATTATATGCAGATAACTAATGCGAATGTCCACACTTTTGTTGTCTGAGCTGGGATTTTGTAAAGTGACAAGCCATTGGAATTTTATCTCTAAACAGGAAAGGAAAGATTACTTCTTATGGAATAAATTTTCAGAATCATTTGTTTATAAGGGAAGGGAGTTGAGGAAAGACAAGGAGAGTTCTTAACTATGTTCACCTGTAGTCCAGATTTCCCTGCTCTGGACACAACAGCTTCCATGCACTAGACCCAGACCTGCAGCAGTGGCAAAAATTATCAGCTACTGGTCTGAACTAGGAATAAGAGCTAATCTGCATTTCTCTTTCTTCTACCAGATTGAATCCCGTAAGCGCCTGGCCAGGACCGTGCTGGTCTTTGTGTGCCTCTTTGCCTTCTGCTGGCTTCCCACTCACATCATCTATTTATACCGGTCCTACCACTACTCCGAGGTGGACACCTCAGTGCTGCATTTTATTGCCAGCATCTGTGCTCGGATCCTGGCATTCACTAACTCTTGTGTCAACCCATTTGCTCTCTACTTGCTCAGCAAGAGCTTTCGGAAACAGTTCAACAATCAGCTGCTCTGCTGCAGAGCTCACCTGCTCAAACGATCCCAGAGCATGGCCAGGAGCACCACAAGAATGACCTCCCTCAAGAGCACCAACCATTCCCTGGCCACCTTCAGCCTTATCAATGGCAACCACCTCTGCCACGAGGGCTATGTCTAAAGGGCACAGTCAGGGACTACTGCATCACATACTTAGCTCAGCTGCTTGACTTTGCTCCATGGGGATGGTGAGTAGTGCACACACACACAGGCCCACATGGATGCAAGGAGGTCTGATGTGCTCAGAGAACTCAGAGGAGGTTGAAGCATCTAACATTTTGTCTTACACTGAGGTTGAAGTATCCAACATTTCATCCTGGACTGAAACATCACCAGAGCATTGGATCATTGAACACCAACACACAGGAGCTTCCTGGGAAGTGCTGTGTTCTTTCCTGGGAAATGCTGTGTTCTTTCCTGGGAAGTGCTGTGTTGCTTCAAGACCTGCTGCTTTTAATGAGAGCAAAATGAGCACCTTAAGATCAAATCCTGTTTGGCTCTGCAGAATATTCATCACTCTCTGCTCAATCCCAAACTCATGCAGGTTTACAGTAGTGACAAAGACCATATCAGGTGTACACAATTTGTCGGTACAGTTATATTCATCAGTTCATGGTATAATATATTTTGACATAGAAATAAATCCATTTAAATAAGGTAAATACCTTTACAAAGGAGTTCACTGTAGGTAATTTACAGACTTTTCAAGTATTTATTAATGTTCTGAGTACAGTATTAATAATTCATGGCAAAAAAGGTACCAAGAGTTTACTGGGGCATGTCAGTGGCCCCATATGAAATGAGCAGTATCTTGCAGCACATGAGTGTGAAAGCAGTAATGTGAATAAATGTGAGTTGGAATATGTTTACAGTTTTCAAATGTGTGAGCTTTTGCCATGTTGTGGAGGAAACAGGAGGGTGATTTCCAAGCATTACTGTTTCGCTCTTCTTGTCTTCAAAGTGTGAGATAGTGAATGTTTCATCACCTAAAGGGTGCCACAAAATTTTGGTTGGGTTTGGCTGAGGGTGAGAAATAGCAGAAAATGAAGTACAGCTATCCTTCATCTAGTAGTGCTTTGTAAAACACTCTAGTTTTTCTGTGAAAGCTATCAGCAATGCAAAATCTGATCTCCAGCCCGTATTTTTTCCTTCTCTCTTCACAAAAATCTGTGGAAACAGGGTGTCAAAACTGGCTCACAAATTGGAGAATCGGGTCTTCTGTAACGTTCACCCCAGGACAGTTCCTGTGCTGAGTATCATATATTCTGGAAACAAGAGCATAGTGTCCTGCAGATAACAAAGTCTTGAAGCGCTTGGGCTGTCGAACAGGCAATGAAGCAGCACACCTGATAAAGAAAACTGCTGCCAAATAAGGCCATAAACCAATCTCTAGCAGAATATTGAGTTTTTAATGGCCCTCATCCTCTTTGATGATGATCCTTTTCATTACCACAGCAAAAGATAGATGAAAGCTGGTAAAACTTTGTTGGGTTTGCTCTGTGAATGTACAAAAATCATGTGTGCAGTGTAAAAGCATTCAGCCCTGCATATGCAGTTGCTTTAGGATGTTGCTGGGAGCTGCTGTCTCCAAGGATTCACTCTCTTGCCAAAGGCAGAGCTCTGAAAATTTCAGCTGATTTTCCCTTTTATCCTCCGGGTGAGATTCCACATGCAGGTAAGTGAGCTCAGGGTGTGGTTACACCACTGTGCTGATGTGCTGCTAAGGGCAATGCTGTCCTGTTCCCCCCCAACATCCCCAGACACTACCACCTGTGTCACCCCCTCCTGCAGTGACAAGTGTCCCTACAACCCATTCAGCCTAAAAACTAATGTGATAGGGTTATTTTACAGATGAGTTAATTCCCTTGCTTGGCTGACTTTGTCACTATGGTGTTAATTCTACTTTACTAGGTCATCTGAGGTCCTCATGTACTAAAAACTTCAGTGCTTTCCCTTATCTTTAACATGAAGTCACATACAGTACCAGAAGCCCAGTCTATCACCATTTCAGAGAGTCAGGTTAAGTTTTGAGCTATTTATGACATTTCAAAATAAGGAAAATTTATCTGGCCTAAGGCGTTTTTACTAAATAATTTCTATAGCCATTTCAGAATTTCATCAAAGGCAAGCAGGAGTTAAACACTTCGTCAACAGTCACAGCAACTGTTCTACACTATGCATCCTTTGTTCAATAACAACCGATTTCAAAAGTTTCTGAATTTTTGTTTCTGAGAAAAGGGGCTATAATCATAAATCATGATCAGAAAAATGAGAAAATCATAAATATGGGGAAAAGAGCGTAGCTATAACTCCCTTAGGGCTAAGATGAATACAGGCCCTGTCTCCCTGAGAAAGATGCTGTTTTGAACACAGGAGAGTTATGAAGATACAGAGCCATAGATTTAAATAAGTGCTGTTGATTTTACCCTTTTTTTACTAACAGAGCCACAGACACCTCCAAGGACAGGAAAGATGGTTATGGCTCTTATCTGGAAAGTGCTTTCCAGAAATGCAGCAGTGTTGTCCACATGTGTTACAGTCTCATCTTGCTTAATTTACTTGCACTTATTTAATGGTGGACTTGACACTTGGTTGGACTCAATGATCTTAGTGGTCTTTCCAACTGTAATGATTCTGTGATTCTATGATTCCTTTTAAATTTATTTTTGGAGCTGATAGGCATAAGTTTAGGGGGAGTTCCATGCAAATTGCAAACCTTTCATCAGAATCTAAGATGCCTACAGTTTCTTTTAATATTTAACAAGTTAGATCAAACAAGATATCAATTTTCATTAAAATTGTTTGTTTTATTCAAATGCTTGCCCCCCTGCTTAATATCTTCAAGACAATTAGGTAGTTCTGTGAAAAAAAAATATCCATTGAAAAAACTTCCTTGCAAATGGAAATGGACTTTTTTGAAATGGACTCCACAAATTTGCACTCATTTTATAATATTGTTGAAAGATCAAAGCTGAGGTTGGAATTGTTTCTATTTAATCCTGAGAGTTTAAAAAATAAATGCAGCAGTTGAGGTCAGGGAAGGAAGATTCAAGAAAGTTTTCTGAAATATTCCAGTATATAGTTTAAGTATTTGTAGCTGCAATTTTTTTCGTTTCTCACTCTTTCTCTCATTACCTTCAGAAACATGATGTACTTTTTACTGCTGCAGCAGTGTGATCCCTTATCTAGAGCCCTCACAGTGTTTGCTGGCACAGCTGCAGTGCTGATTCTTTCAGCCTGGAGCGTTGTCTGCAGTGTTTCGTTTGTTTGATAAATGTTCAAAGTGCCCAAGATAAAACCTGTGCCCAAGATACAAGCCAAGAAAACCTGTGCCCAAGATAAAAGCCAAGAAAACCTGTGCCCAAGATATAATCCTGGCAGGTGACTCCAGCACTGTACACTCAGGTACTGCCAGGTCCTGGTAAGCTTTGCAGTCCCTGGTGGGGAGAGTCCCTGGACTTGACCCTGGAGTGGCTCTGCAGCCAGTTCTCAGCTCTGTTCTCTCCATCAGCAGTGGGAGCAATGCAGTGGAGATTCAGCTCATGTTGTTTAAGGAATGCTGTGTTTCAGTGCTCTGAATGATAGCATCCCTGAAATGCCTGGCTTCTGGGAGGCTGAGGAATTTTCTGAGTAGGTCTACACAGACACTTCTAAAACTGCACTCATGTGAAATTCCCATTGAACCAAGTATTCCTCTGGGTTCAGTCTGCTCTGTCCGGTCTAGCACACGGCAATTGTGATGTATTCAATTATTGTTGTATGTGGGAAAAATGGTCTCAGTCAGAAACTGTATTTTACACACTGAGACAGTATTGTTATTTACTACAGTACAGCTGTGCTTTTGTCCCAGGTCAAAAGTACTACAGGTCAGAGAGTTATTAAAAATATGTTGCTGCCATTAGCTGCATCAATGTGAAATGCAAAACTAATATTAAAGAGGGATATGTTTAATAACTGAAGGGAACCCAAAGAGGGACTTTTCATCAGGAACTGTAGTGACAGGACAAGGGCTAATGTTTTCAAAATATAGAGGGGAAATTTGGGTTGGATATATGGAAGAAATTCTTTGCTGTAAGGGTGCTGAGGCACTGCAACAGATTGCTCGGAGAAGTTGTGAATGCCCCATCCCTGGAAGTGTTCAATGTCAGGTGGATGGGGCTTTGAGCAACCTGGTCTAGTGGAAGGTGCCCCTGCCCATGGTAGAGGAGTTAGAACTAAATAATCTTTAAGGTTCCTTCCAATTCAAGCCATTTTATGATTCTATGATTCTGCAGTCAGTTGTTATGTCCATACTTATTCTATGTTCATACTTTCTCAGGAGAAATTAAATAGGATAAAACACTGTTCTTCATTAGGAATTTAAATTTTCTGAGATTCCTGAATACCCTTTGCTCCCGTTGAATATGGTAGGAGATGAATATGCCAAGTAAATCACAGCTTTCAGCTGTTCTTGCTTTAGTTTAGCATTACTTGGTGCAGTTTGGCTATAAAGTTATTTCTTCTGGTACCAGGTAAAGAATTCAGGATTTCTCAGCTCTGTCTATGAGAAGCATTTGTGTTGCAGTGTTTCCAACTATTGATTTATTTTTTTTTTTTATGTTTAAATACAAAAAATCAAAAGTATATGATTTGGCTGCATGGCAACAATAGCTATAAGCAAGGAAAAATGATAGGAAGACTTTTAACACAAACAATTGTTTATGAAAATATTTGTTGAACTCAAAGAGGGTTTTTTTTTGAAAAAATCACCAAATAATATATAAGGTATTTAATTTCTTTGTTTATACAAACAAACAAAAATTCAAAGCATCTCTATTCACCTAACAAGGAAACAGGAAACCTGTTATCGATAGGTGCAATCTTGATTCTCCCAATTAGCTTGATTTATGTGGAATGAATGTTATAGTTAATACCCAGAAAGATTACACTTTTATGCATGGTTTGGCAGAAATAATATACCTTCCTGCTCATTTTCCTGACAAAACACATTTTTTTAGAGTAGAAAACCATCTGTGTGTATTCTGTTGGGAAAAACCCTGTTTTTCAGCCTTCTTTAAAGGCAAGAAGTTCAGTGCTGCTTATCTGAGCAGTAAGCAATCCCCTGAATGTTAACTGCATGGCTCATTGTTAGTGCTAGGCACCATCATAATAGGATAGCTTATCCTCTCTATCCTAGGAAACCACAGTGGGTGATGAGCCTGTATCATTCACCATAAATCATTAGAGATTACTGATAATGCCCTGTTCGAAAGGAAGAAGGCAACAGTTCAAGGATGCAAGAAAATATTTAGATGGCATTATTCAAACCTGAGAGTTTTCTGCACCTTTACTGAAATATTTGTGCTACCCTTACTCCATTTTAATTTTTTTTTCTTTTAATTTATATGATACATGATACTGCCTTTAAGCCTGAAAAGCATGCATGGAAGGTAGATGATTTGGGTCTTCTTTAAATAGATATTTATTCAGGAACTGAAAAGGTGTTGGGCTGTATAATGTACTTTAGCTCGGGTAACTAGAGACACCTCTCAGAAGTGAGTTAAGCCAGCCTGCAGCTGGGGCTCACAGTGAATGGTAAGCAGGACAAGCAGCTCTTGCTGCAGCCCTCCCTGGCACACGGCATGTCTTGCACATGGACTGTACAGCTACACTGCTCCCCCAGAGCCAGAAGCCAACTCTTGTGCTCACACTTCTCTTCTAGAAAAACCACCTTGTCCCTAACCCTTCTCTATCCCTAAAAGAGCCCTGCCATCCTGCCTGCTGCTGGTACTGCACACTTGGAGTGCTTGGGTATGTGGGAGGTGGGCACAGCCTCCTGCTGCACTCCTGGAAGACGAGGCACTACACATCTCCAAACGTGTTTCAGGCACCCCAGGTACTGTTAACATGGGTACAAGTTACAGATTTCCTATAACTTACTTCTTCTTTGTAATACCTTCCCTAGGAAGTGTAAAGTTTACCTGCACAGGCCACCTTGAAATGCTCAGCACCTTGAAATGGATTCACACTGAACCCATGAGTCTTCACCCAGGTAGGGCATCTATGCAGATCATGCCACAAAAGGGATGCACGGGTTCCCACTGGAAACAGTGTCCCCTTGGGAAGTCCACCACTGCTGGCCAGCTCGATGAATATTTGTGTGCCTACCTTACACTTCATAATAATTGATCACAACAATTGAAAAATCTTTAAAGAATAGAGACTGAATGGCATTCTGCTTAATGTTAAGGTTATCAATGAAAACTATATCTAATTTTATATTAAAATCACATCCAAAACTAATTTTATAAGTGCCTAATTGCTTGTTTATGGAAATAGCTACTTCAAATGATTTCTGTGATTAGCTTAACTGTTTTGCTGTAAGTGGATATAAATTAAAGAGAATTGATTCCAGAATTCTTTTGAAATAAAGGTTTGAACCTATCTTAATGGAAATTAATTAGACTTAATGACAAAATGCCTACCTTATGCTGAACATGTCTTTGTAAATGCTATTCTGTGTTTTCAAGGCAAGTCAGTTCCTTGGGTCCACCAAATATTATGCTTTGAAGTGGATGGATCTGGGCTTTGTGTCAGCACTTCCAGCTGTGGGGTCAGACAGTGTATTGCTGCTCTTCACATCAAAATCTCCCCACAGCTGGGTTTTAGTGGATGGTGATTTGACACTAGGTTCTGCACTGTGAAGCAGAGAAGGAAGATTAAAACATCCGCCCATTGAACAAGTCTTCTTGTCCAAAGGGCTCCAAAGGGCTGAAGAAAAAAAAATAGTGTTACTATCTGTGTTTTACGATTTCCCTAAAACCAAGCCAAAGCAGGTAGAAATGGATGGCCTATTGGCCCTGGAGGTCAGCAACAAGATTGAGCATGGTCCCTAGGGACAGGGTGCCTGTCTCCTACCTGTAGCCCTGAATAAAACAGGCGCTCAGCCTTGTCGAGCTACCACCTTTTCCTCACTAATCCATGGAGATGGACAGGCACATCCAGTCCACATCATACCTCCTGTTTTGAACACCTCCCTTTGCATGAGCTGCAGTGCCCCATCTCTCACCACCCAGACCAACTCTAGATGACCAGCATAAGCTTGGTGCCTAACTTAAATCGCTGATGTCTGTCCAGCCAAGTCCCTCATCTGGACACTTATCTGAGTTTCTACCAGGGGTCCCTCTGTCCTGCCCTGTCTCCATGCTGGCCAGCAGAAGGGTGCACCAGATGCCTCATTCTTCTACTCTTACCAACTGCTTCCTGCAGCTTTGTCATCACCATCTGATGTAACCTTGGGCAGACTCTTAAGATGATCTTACAAGTAGAAAGGGTATTTTACTCCCCATAAGTCACATTAATGAGGCACATTGGAGACCTCTTCAGATGGTAGTTCAGGTCTTTGTTAATTTGGCCCTCTGGGGTTGTTTTAACTCCCAACTGGCATGATAAGGGGAACTGGCTGTGAATACACTCCCAATGGCCATAGTGTTCCTTTGGGATGACTTTAGAGGCCTTTCTCAAGATTTGTTAGACCATAAGTCTAATTTATGGCCCATGTCCCCTATGCATTGTGGTTACTCATGTAGCAGACTGAATAGGGAAGAAAACTCAGAATGAAAATGTTTTATTGCCATAGACTCTTTCAGAAGAAGATAAAAGAAAGTTCAGAAAATTCTCAAGCCCATCTGATGTCTACAGCACTTAGAGTTTTGCTGTCTATGCCAGAGGCTGAAGATAAAGAGCAAGAGCAATGGCCCTTGGTCTGATATACTAATGTCTGGCATGAAAGGGGCAATCTGTAGGAAAAACATGATTTATTGATGACCAAAAGGAAATGTGGTGCTCTTTGGGGAAATTTGATGCACTTCTCCCTGTAAGTATAGGAGTCCATTTCAGGGAAGAGGTAATCCGTGTTGTACCATTTAAGAGATGGAGTCTAGGCTGAAAAACATTCTGATTTTACAACCACGAAACACTTCCCTCACTCAGTGGTTAGGAGTCTCCAGGCAGAATCCATCTCATTCCGAGAAACAGAGCCCTGAAAGACAGGTGAGCACTGAACTCCGGGAGGGCATTTCAAGCTCAGTTGTTTGTTCCTGGGGGAAAAATCATTGTGCACTCCTAATTGTTCTGAATGTGCATTTAGGACCAGTTGCTGGCAATCTAGAACAAACCAGGAGTCAGTTGAGGAAGGGTGTCAATCCATTACCATGATGTGCACTTAAAAATATCTTAAAGAGACTACACAGTATTTACAGCAAGATGAGAAGTGGTTACATATCACAGACTGGCTTTACAAGAAGTGCACTCTAAAGACAGCTGAAGACACAACCCACTTCATATCAGCTTTCAAGTGAATCTGTGCAAAAGCATGTTATGAACTACAAGACTGTGTATGTTTCATAAAGTGTGTGTAAATTTAATATCTCCTATAAATATTGCTTTGTAAAGAAATGTATGTATGCATTCAGCCATCTGTAGAGAATGTAAATGTCTGGAATTGCTGAGCACAGAGACAGTGCGATTTATTTTATTTGAAACATGCTTTGCTTTTCTTTTCCAGAGGCTGTATAATCTGCTATGAAAACCACTGAAAAATAATTTTCTTATTAAATGAAAATTTGCATTAATGTCTCAACTCTCTTGAAACAGAATTTAGATGGAAATTCAAAAGAAAAAAAAAGTCAAAACATAAAAGCATGTGTTGTAATTTGGATTTTATTTTCCATGCCTTTAGATATATTTCCTAATTTTATACACTATGCTTTTAAAATTGCTCACGAATGGCCTCTACAGAAATGTGGTCTTAAACTAAAGACTGTCAAAAAGTGAATATTGAATTACACAAAACTTACCGCTAATAAAGAATGACAGAGAAAATAAGACATTTGTTGCTTTTTAGTTAGTAAATAACCCACAAATTTTGTAAGCATTTTTATTCACTTGCTTTTGGGTCAGTTTTAGAGTATTAGAAAGGCTTATCTTCCAGCAACCAAGTAGTCAAAACCAGTGGCAGTGTCACTAAAAAATATCCCAGTGAGAATTCTCACCCTAGGTCCACTTTGCTCCCATGGGCACTGCTGGACTAACAACAGACATGCAGACCCTAAGGACTTGGCAGAAGTTTTTGAAAGGTGCAGTATTCCATTTTCTGCCACCACTGACCTGCAGCAGCAGTGGAGATGGGGATGCAGTACGAGGCGACTGCTGATGGAGCAGGGGAGAGAAGAGACCACAGACAGAGCAATGAAAAGCTGCAGTCAGAATTACTTGCAAAAACAAAAGGCTCAGAGCAATTTTATTAGAGCAATTGAATACATCCAATAATTATGAGCAGTGAAACTCAGTTTCATAAAGTTGATTAATTAATGGAAAAATACAGAGGTATGTTACAGAAGCTCTCCTACGATATCTTGGCATCAGTGTGCTTTGTGTCTGGCTCTCTAGAAAAAAACTAGAAATGACCTTTGCTTCAACATCCATACTACTTCAAACATCTGTTATACACAGTTTTGGCCCTCCAAGAATCAATTGTAGCTTATAGCTTGAAGGAGAGAATGCTTTTGTTGGTTATTATTGCATTTGAGGTCATCAATCCAATCCAAGCCCATAACATCTTTTCCATTCCCATTACAAACATTGTGAACTATATGCAGACATTAGGCATGTAGGAGTGCTGCAGGAGGCAGAATGTCATACTAACGTCAATTTCTTCTGCTTGGCATTGTTTGATTCAGGTTTGTATAGTCGGTCACACTTTGTTCCATGTTTGACTTACTATTAATAATATTATTTAAAGCTTAAACTGTATAGGCAACTGACAAAGGACTGTTTACTTGAGAGGTTCTCTTCAAATGTTTGCACTATTCGCCATTTAAAATGTCATTTACTTTTTCTATCCTGTTGGCTACACTTCTGTTATATATTATTGTATGAAACTTGCATTTTCTTGCAAGCGATCTGTGTATTATGATATTAAACACCGTGAAATAAGCAGAATACTGTGTTTGAGTAGGTATTTTCATACAGTATAAGCACCAAAACTCAGCCCCTTCAGTGTGTATTTGGCATGAAAAGCTATGGAGTACAATAATATCCCATTAACTTTTTTTTAAAATATATGACTCTGCACAAATTGGATGATCCCGAATACTCATTGGAAAAACTGTAGAGAAAAGTGTTGCAAGACATCTCATAGCACTACATGTAATGAAGTGCCTGGAGGCTGCAAATTTTATATGTCTGCAGTCTGGTTTCTTTCTGCTCAGGCTAGTACGAATTGTGCTGACACATCAGTGATCTCATCACTTGAACACATAAAAGAGTAAAGAATAATTAAGTATCTTTGCATGGCTTTTAAGGCAGGGATATTTAAGGAAATCTAGATGCCTACTGATACTTTAAAAAATGCTGATGTATGAGAAATTCTTTGAATAGCTTTAAAATGTAAATGGATCATTTGATATTAATGCCAGATCATATCTTCTGAAATTATACTAAATTTGTTATTGATTAACCTTAGGAACATTTTGTACTTTTGTATTTAGCATGCATAAATAATTCTTTTTGTAGAATCATAGGCTGATTTGAGTTGGAAGGGACAGTAAATATCATCCAGTTCCAATCCTCCTGATATGGGAAGAAACACTTCCCACTAGACCACGTTGCTCAGAGCCCCATCCAATCTGGTCTTCAATGCTTCCAGGGATGGAGCATCCACACCTGCTCTGGGCAATATTTTCCAGTGCCTCACCACCTTCATAGTAAAGATTTTTTTTCCTAAATTCCAATCTAAATCTACCCGTTTTGAGCTTAAAGGCATTCTCCCTTGTCCTACCATTATATGCCTTTGTAAAAGTTCCTCTCTATCAACCTTGTAGACCCGTTCAGGTACTGGAAAGTGCTCTAAGGTTTCCCCAGAACACTCTCATCTCCACCCCAACTCTCTCACTGTCCTCATAGGAGAGGTGCTTCAGCCCCGTGATCTTCTTTGTAGCCTCCTCTGGACCTGCTCCAACAGGTCCACATCTGCTTATTTTGAGGACCCCAGAGCCGGACTCAGTACTCTAGGTGGGCTTTCACTGAATTGTAGTGAAGGATGTGAATCCCCTCCCTGGCCCTGCTGGCCACACTGCTTTTGATGAAGCTGAGGTTACAGCTGGCTCCCTGGGCTGCGAGCACACATTGCCGGCTCACGTCGAGATGCTCATCTACCAGCATCTGCAATTCTTGACCTGCTTTGTCATACAATACGTAAAAAGAATCACCTTATGCTGCTTTATATTACGTACAGATAGTAGAAATGTTCTGAAGCAGAACTTCTATGCTTTTGTTTTGTTTCTGCTGCATGGTGTACAGCGTTGACATTAATTACCACTTTGCACATATTTCTATTTGCATAGGAGATCTTGAAAACTCTCTATTGGGAAGACATATTTCTTTGCTATTTCCTACCACGGACTTAGGGGTTTATTAAGCTATTCACTAAGAAAATATGTCAAATCTCTTCCCTAGTGGGTTTTATTAGATATTTTGTGTTTATTAAGTTTCCTGGGTTTTATTAAGTTTTCTGTCACAGGATTAGAGGAGACCCTTACCAGGCAATAGAATAAATGAAACATCTATTTCCATATTATATTTATATTAGGAAGTTTATCTGCACCCTCATTCAAAGCAGGTCAAATGTTTGTAAGGATGTTTTTACTGGGATTTAGTCTAGGTTCCTTCCAGCCACTTAATCAATTCAGTTAAATTAATATGATTAAGAACTGATTCCTATGCTTTCTCCACCCTTCACAGTGTTGTGTAACCTCAAATTTCCACTATTCCTGCAGGACCAGAGAGTATTTGCCTTTGATTTAGGTAGATTATTACTATCTTTAATGTAATTTTTAATTTATACGTAGTAAAAGTACTTGAATTTGTTAAACTCCCAGACACTCGGGTAAACTTAGGACTGCAGCGTCCATGTAAGAAGGGAACAGATCTAATAAGAAGTCACTATACTTTCACACAAACACATCTTAGAAAGAACTCTAAAATTCAAATGAAGACAGAGGCTTTACAAGCACATTCTTTTGCACTCTAAAAGTAAATAAAGCATATGGTGTTGGAGGAAAGAAACAAATGTTTGCTGACAGAAAAATGTGCTCTCCCTCCTGCCTCACCAGCCTAGGATAACTTTCTGCCATGACGTTCTCCAAAGTCTGCCCAGTTCATAGACCTATGTATCTATGGAAAGGAAATGCCTTCTATTTATTGAATCTAGTCTCATTTAATATAGCCCATTAACAAGCCTCTCTGAGTTCATTTCCATAGAACCTAATAACAGGTATCAGAGAAACAAAAAGATAATGTTAATTTGTCATGCTTCTAAATGATGAGTTGTAACATGATTAAGCACTTACCAGTGTTGTCAGTCAGTTTAAACTATAATCCCAATGACAAATGAATTTCATCTCCCTTTGCACTGCAATGACCATGAGCTGGACACAAGCACAGAACACTCCTAACCTGCATTGGGAATGGATGGTCCATCAGTTTCAAGGAGCCTGTATAACCCTGTTATACTCTTTTTACTGAAACATACAGAGAGTTTGATGGGTTTGGGGTTGAATGTAGTCTTCCACACCTTCCAAAAGAGAGAAACATGGATCTGACTTGAATACTGAAGAGACGCATGTGAGCGTGGGCCTTCTACTGGGTGTATCTTGAATGGGCCTTGCCTACTGATGATTGCTTTTGTGTTTTGTCTGGCAGTGTATAAAGGGCAGAGATGCAGAGCCCCACATAAGCAGATCTGTTTGCTTTTGGCACTCTCAGATCCTTTTACCTTTTAAGTTGGCTCTGCAGAGCCTTGTCAGGGTACTTCCCCACAAAAGTTGAAAGGCTGAAGGGAAAGTTAGTCAGAGTGGTGTGGGTTTGGAGATATTTTTAAAAAGAGTTCTCAAAATGCAATTTTTAATGGTCATTTTAGCCATGTACAGGGTAAGTCATTCCTGTGATGAGTGTTTGTTCATGGTGAATTCTCACCTCAAAGGGAATATCCTAAATCAGAGGAATTGGTGTCAGATCGTTCTGAGGCATCCCAAGGCAGCTGCCATTTGTACTATTGAAGTCCTTTTTAATCCCTGGTAATGATGCCACCAAGGCTGAAGACTTGGATCATAGGTTCACACTTCTTTTCCACAGTTCTTTAGTGAGTACATGTCCCTGATAGTGGTTAAAGGGCAGGGGAACACCATTCATGCTTGATCGAGTACAAGTCTATCAGCTGCACAACTCTGTATCCCTAAACTTTTCTGGAGTCTCATTCCAGTACTGTACTATGAACAAAGTTGGGATTTTTAGAACACTTCCATGTAACTTCGGAAATTGTTTTGTCTCACAATGCTTCTAGTCTGCTTACAGTGGATGGTGGCATTGCCTGCCTTCAGGCAAACTCAGATAGATCCTAGCTAGTACTGGCAAGTTCCATCAGTACCTCCAGGAATTCTTAGAAGCCTTTCCATGGAAAGCTGCAAATGCAGCAGCTGTCAGGTATGGACAACATGACACCAGCCCTAGTACAATCTCTTTGCCCAAGTGACCTGGCTGTAAAAAAAAGGCACCCTAGTCTTCTCACCCTGGGGGCAACAACCTTATTCTTAGCCATGGAGATAGAGCGTTCATATGCTCTGTTGCATCAGAGCACTGCAAATTTGCACTCCAGGTTATCTTCCAGTAACTTGCTTGTGTGGCAGTTTTCATAGGCAAAACAATAAACAGTAGTTAAACTGAGAGATTCAAGGGCATTTTTCAGTGAGGACATGCTTGTATTTGAGATTTATAGCACCCTGCATAAAACCACAACTTAATGCTTATGCCATGGAAATTTCAATTCCCATGATAATCAAATCTCCTTCAAACCTAGTTAAGAGACACCTTATTATACCTATTGAAGCTGATCACAAAGTCTGAAATTCCCTTTAGATTAATTAAAGTTTTGAAGGCACGCTTCTAAGACACTTTGCGAGAGCTGAAGATGAGGAATAAATTTCATCATGACACCTACTCGGGTACCGCCTTTCAAAATGCCCAAACCTTTCAGGGCAGCTCATCACTCATGTGCCATGAGCAAAACATTTATTAGATGCTCTGCATCTGTCCTTCCTGTCTTTGCAGAATCTTCTCTTGAATCTCTCTAGACACAAATTCTATTACTGTTTTTAAATTGTCTTTCAGAACTTGTTAATCTTCTGAATTCTTCTTCAGAAGAAGAATTCAGTAGTTATGCAAGTCTCTCTGCATTCCTGAAAGATTATTTTAGTGTCATAGATAGCAGAATTTCTTTTTAAATTTAATTTTTAGTCTGAACTTTAATAGCAAATTATTATTATTGTCAGCAGGAAATTGGGATATCATCCAGACAATATGCAGAAAACTAGGACATGAGAAATAGCAGTGAACAAGAATTCTCTGTATAACTGCAAGATAAATAATTTGGGAATTTATTGCTTGTTATCTAGATTATTTGCCACATTGATATCTCTGAAGTTGCTAGATAGAAGTGAGAAAAAATCTGTTGTGCTATGGTTTTGTCTGCCAGACTATTGTTTTTTTCTGGAATAATTTCCTCCACAGTAGCTCCAAGGGGACTATGTTTTAGATTTACGCTGAAAACTGCTGATAACACAGGCATGTTTAGAATCAGAATAGAATCATGCAATTATTAGAGTTGAACATTAAAGTTCATCTAGTTCCAATCCTGTGCAACAGGCAGGGATTCCTCTCACTACATCAGGATGCTCAGGGCTGTATCCAGCTTGGCCCTGAACAGTTCCAGGGATGCAGCATCCACAACCTCCCTGGGCAACCTGTTCCAGTGTCTCACCATCTCCACAGTAAAGATTTTCTTCCTAATATCTCAGTTAAACCCATCCTCTCTCAATTTAAAACCATTGTTCCTTACCCTATCGCTATCTGTCCCTAAAAAAGTCCCTCTCTCCTTTTGATAAGCCCCCTTTAGATACTGAAAGGCTACAATGAAGTCTCTCAGAAGCTTTCTCTTCTCCAGGTTGAACAATTCCAGCTCTCTCAGGTTGTCTTCATAGTAGATGTACCCCAGCCCTCTGATCATCTTTGTGGCTCTCATCTGGACCTGCTCCCACAAGTCCAAGGAGGGAGAAAGAGAAGGGAAGGGATCCTTATGGCACCTTTTCAGGTGGACCTAACTATGCTAATTACTTATCATGCACTGTTTGTTCTTGCAAACAATATTTTTGGGCTTTGGAGGGCTTTGGTGGTCTTGATCCTTCTGCTACTATGTCAACCATACATGCTTCTTAACTTCATTCCTGCACTTATGCTTGTCTCTAGAAACCAGAGCAAGGATGTTTGTCCCAGAGAAGTACTGTCCTGCCTCCATATGTCCCCTCTCTCCGGCCACATCCTGTTCTTTCTCAGTGTGTTCTCACTAACAATCCTTGGTTGGCTCACCAGGCTGTTGATGTTTGAGACATACACATATTTTCTAGGCTTCTACAAGAGTCTAGGGATGCAAAATGATTTGGGAGGGGACACAGCCAGGACAGCTGGGCCCAACTGGCCATAGAGTTGTCCCATACTATATGGCATCCTGTTCATCATATAGAGCTGGAGGAAGCAGGAAGAAGAGGCGGAGACATTTGGAGTGATGGCGTTTGTCTTTCAAAGTCAGCATTATGCATGATGGAGCCAGTCTTTCCCGGAGGTGGCTGAACACTTTCCTGGCAACAGGAAATGGTGAATGATTTCTTTGCTTTGTGTTATTTGTGTGTGCAGCTTTTGCTTTGTCTAGTAAACTACCTTAACACATTAGTTTTCTCAGTTTCACCGTTCTGATTCTCTTCTCTGCACAATGGGAGCAGTCAGTGAGTGGCTGTGTGGGGCTGAGTTGCCAGCTGAGGATAAACCAGGACACAAGTCTGGCTGTGATTCAGAGTGATCTGTAACAGATGGAAAGGTAGACCAAACTTCTCACTCTTTAGATATGCTGCCAAGCCTACAAATATGTGACTTTTTCCTCCTAGTGGATGTCTATGTTTATTAAATGAGAGGGGATGAAGCAGAGCTTAATCCATCATTTCCTTTAGCTGTGCTAGATGAACTAGAACAGACAATTTAGAAGGTTCTCTAGTGCTCTTTTGACTTCAGAGGTGCAATGCCCATCCCCTGCCCTCTGCCATCCCTCCCCCAAAAGCTAGAGGAAGGAATAAAATTTGCTTTTTATACTTTGTACTACATCCTTTTGGATAGTCTATCAAACATCCAACACTACCCCTCTCCCTCTCTAGGAAAAGTTTCCCAGCTAAAAGCCATCCAGTTTGCAAGGTATAACACCAGCTCCTGTAGCTGTGCATACCTCATTTGTGCTGCACTCCAGCTCTCTCTTGGGTCAGTTGCTCTTATGGCCCCTTCAAAGAGAATTGTTTGTGACAGTTGTACTTGAAGGCTTCTGCGGCTAATAAAAAAACAACCCTGGGTCTTGGTGGCCTGTAGTTCATGCCCTGATTTCTTGAAAGGCATAGTAATAAGTTTTGCTACCTCACATGGTGAGCAGCAGACTGATGTCTCAGAGCTAAGTCAGCCTTTCGCAAAAATTTCATTACTCTGGTTCATCAGGTCAAAAGGCTTAGGAAACGAGACACTTAGAGAGCTGGGACGAAAGGAGCAATGAATGAGCAGGAAATGAAAAGGGCTTCTTGCCTACAGCAGTTTCCGCTGCATGGATTCAGGAGGAGCTGTCTAAGAAGGGACTCAAATTGTTCTGACATCTCCATTACAAGGGAGAGTCATAAATTCTTCACTGCAGCACCTCACCCAAGAAACACAGCCGGAACCTGCAGGGTCAGGTTGTCAAAGGGAGTCACACAGTATGTCACACTGACATGGCCAGCATGTACCTACTGTTCCTCTTCCTTGCTGTCCTGAGAATTTGTTCCTTCTCCCTTCTGCAGTTGTACTTACAAGGAAATACTGTGGTCTGCATGTATTAAGTACTTGATGATCTATATGTAAGTTGTAGCACAGCTGCACATATTTTACTGTGAATATAAATGATATTAAGTTATCTTGTGTAAAGATTCATAACTCTTCCATGTAATATTTTTGTTGTCTGATTACTCCAGTCGTTTATAAATGATCTGTAAGCCAACTGAATTATGACAGATGTAAAGTTATCGTATTATAGAGAATAGTAACAGGAGTAGGCACGAACTGAAAGATGGGAAATTTGGGTTAGATAAGAAGAAGAAATTTTTTACTGTGAGGATGGTTAGATGCTGGAACAGGTGGCCTAGGGAGTTTGTGTATGCCCCAACTGGCAGTGTTTAAAGCCAGATTGGATAAGGCCTTCAGCAACCTGATCTAGTGGGAGGTGCCCCAGCCTGTGATAGGGGGGTTTGGACTAGATGACCTTTAAAATCCATCACAATCCTTTGATATGCTATGGTTCTATTATTCTATGTTGCATGCTATTGACTGCAAGGGAGAGAAGCAAACCTGACAAAACAAGACCATGTAGTCTTACGTAAAGAGTTGTAAATTGTGGAGAGCTAGAAGTGAATAGAGCTGAATACTCAGGAGACTGGAATGGGAAAGTGTCAAGGGGTGAAGTCCTACTAAAGCAGTTTGATAGCTGCAAAAAATGGGTTGGCTCAGTGCATTTAGGAGTGGTAATTGAAGTTTCCTCACTTCCATTTTGCCTATGTAGCACTTAGCCATTTCTTCTATATAGGCAAAACCAACAAATACACTATTTTAGCCACTTTAATATTTTTCTACTACAAGACTGGGCCCAGAATTTTTAGTTAGCATACTATTGATGGGGCAGTCCCACATATCTGCAGTGGGGCAAAAATTATTATGTTAAAAGCTACATTAGCCATCATGATTAAAGATCTTCAACTGCTGTTCTCTATTGCAGTGACTGGCTCAATTGAGAAGTCTAGAAAACAGGATAAACATCAGAAAGATGCATCAATGGGTCTGAGTAGCTTCTCCAATCATCAGCATGAGCCAGTGCTGCCTCAAGTGGCTAACTTAGAGATTTTGCCAGACTCTTTTCAGAATTGCTCATTTCTGTATCCAGCCAAAAATCCCTTCTTGTGATTTACTCTTTGCATAGCTTCTCTCAGTGAGGGGTTTCTGTTTGATACACATTTCATCCCACTCTACTTTGCAACACCATCTTAGTCATCTCCTGGAAAAGAGGAAGATGGCTGTGTGCTGAGGAAGAGGGCTTATCCCACTGCACAAAATGAGGAACACCAATTGCTTCCCCGTTCCCTTTTGAAGCTTTGTGCTGACTCTGGTTCATCAGGGAAGAGGAATCCATCCACTAAGAATGCCTTCAGCAGATATCTTACACCAAACAAACACCACACATTAACTTAGTTGCTCGCTCTTTTTATCCAAGACACCACTCAGTTTAAAACCTTCCTTCATGGCATGAGCCAGAGTGTATCTGCTATGTGGAAAAGGATGCATACTCCATTTTCCCTGCGTGTTACAAGTGCAGCTGTTACAAGTGTTACAAGGGCAAACAATAATGATAGATAAAACAATATTCAAATTTCAGAGGGACTTGGGCAAAGCACAGGCTTGACATAGTGCAGTGTCCATGGCAGAGCTTCAGCAGTAGCAAGTGGACCTAGGACATGATGCAGTGATACACAGTGTCTTCAGTGACCTCCATTTCCTTTGTATCTCCAGGAGGGAGCAACCCACTGTGGTACCCTGGTTGCCCCTCTGTATGGTCAAGCACCAGTAACAGGTGGAAAGCCATGATGGTGTCAGGATACTGAATTGTGCTGATTCTTGTACCCATATTTCTGGCTGCAGTGTGACCTTTTTTCCTGTACCATCTATTGGAGTGGAGGAAATCATACAGGCAAGCATCTTTACAAATGTACAGTAATCCCCAATCAGTAAACATCACAGAGCAAGAAGAGAGAGAAAGAACAAAACCATAAATATGATCCTCCTCCAGCTGCACCAAGGAGAGTGAGAAATTAATGCTTTTGTGGCTGGATACTCACACTGAGAGCCTCCTTTGCTCTGCACAGGGCGGGTCTCAGAGGCCTAATGATGCATGTCACTTCTTAAGGCAACAACTGGGCCTGGATCCTGCTGTGGCACCATGCCTGGGAAAAAGGGTAATTGCTGAAGCCTGGCCTCAAATGCTGATGAAAAGAGAGGAACTGCATATGTGTATGTCTCAAAGCAGGTATTAAAATTGGAATGTGATTGACAGTAGACCAGGCTCCCGGATTAAATAAAAAGCTAATGTATACAGTGCAAGAGGGCTGGGAAAGGAGTAAAGTTGCTGACTACAAATTAATTGTTTAAGAGGCCATCAACAGGTCCTCTCTGAAAAATTCGTGATTATGCAGCCCTTTATTTTATTTGAGAGAAAGGACTGTGGAGGGGATGGAAAAATTCTCATCTCTGCTATGGAGCTAGTGCAGCAAACAAAAGACATGATGTGAAAGTACAATTGATTTTGCAACATTTGTTTGAAAATACTGTGGGAAGGCATGACTTAAAGACTTCTCATGCTGTGATATTATGACATTACAGAAGTAGAGTATAGGATGAAAATGAAAAGTGTATCTCTGTATCAGATTCTGAGAAGCCTAAGTACAATACAGCATGGAGAGCCAGTAGCTACCATTGAGTGGTGACATCTTGCCCTGGTACAGAGCAGAACAAACTATTATGCAAAAGTAGAACCAATGCAGTAGTCATAAAAGTAAAAGGCAGAATCTTTAGAAACATTCCGTGATATCCTCTGCAGATTCATCCGAGACCTTATAGAACTACTCAATGCAAAAAAACAAATCCTGGGAAAAGGCAAAGACACAGCTCACCTATTTAGAAATTTTTTATTTTTTTTTTTTGTAATTGAATGTCTTTAAATCAGTAATTTAACTGACAGACTTTGCACTTTGTAGCTCATTGAAAGGATCCATGCTGGAACTCATGTTTTCCCACATGTTCATATGTCATCTGGCAAAATGAAATAATGAAATTTTCTGATGATACTCTATTATTTAAGGCAATAAAATGGAATTCAACTGTGAAGAGTTGCAGATGGCTCACAATACCAAGTGATTGTGAGAAAAATGGCAGATGATGTGCTAATGAATATGAAGTATTGCACATGGAAATAAACATCCTTAACCATGCATAACAGTGATGGGCTCTAAACTAGCTATCAGCAAGCAGGAAAAAAGATCTTTCAGTTAATGTTTACAATGAAATCTCAATGTCATGCTCAGGAGCCATCAAAAAATAAATAAAACATTAAGAATTCTTAGGAATAGAGAACAAACTGAATAATAATTCTCTGCCACTGCATGACTATATTGTGAATTTTATGTGCTGTTCTGATTCTTTCCTCCTCCAGGAAAACAGAATATATAGAGTAAAAGGCAAGAGCAGTCAAAGCTATGGAATAGAGTAATAGAATATGCTGAGTTGGAAAGGATTCATCAAGATCATTGAGTCCAACTCTTATCCCCACACAGGACACTTCAGGAATCACACCATGTGCCTAAGGGTGTTGACCAAATGCTTGAACTCTGTCAGGCTTGGTGCTGTCACCACTTCCCTGGAGAGCCTGTTCCACTGCTCAACCACCTTTGGGTGAAAAACCTTTTCCTGTTATCCAACCTAAACTTTCCGTGACTCAGCTTCATGCTATTTCCTCACGTGCTGTCTCTGGTCACCAGAGAGAAGAGATCTGTACCTGCCCCTCTGCTTCCCTTCATGCAGATGTTGAAGACCACAGTGAGGTCTCCCTTCAATCTCCTCTTCTCCAGGCTGACCAAACCACGTGATTTCAGCCACTCCTCATAAGTCTTCCCCTCTAGACCCTTAACCATCCTCATGGCCCTCCTTTGGACACTCTCTAATAACTTAATGTCTTTTTTATATTGTGGTGCCAGAAATTGCAAATATTATCTTTTATGAGGAAAAGGTTGTATGAGGAAAGGTTAAAGACCTCAAAATGTTTTCTTTTAAGGGAAAAGGTTAAGAAAAGAGCCTGTGTATCTTCATGTGTACACAGTCATGAATGGCATGGACCAGTGAATAGGAACTCATATTTGCTATTTCTCAGGACAAAATATGTAAAGGTCAACAGATTTAATTCTCAGGCAGTATTTTCAAAACTTTAAAGGAGATGGCAGTGGGGGTTGTAGAGTTAAGAATTTATCCATGGATTAATCATTACATGATCTTGTGGCTGTCTGAAGTTTAGCTTGATCCAGAAACTGATAAGATCAGTTAGTGGGAAGAAAGCCCACCTAAGACTAGTAAGTAGTCTTGTTATTATCTCTGGCTCAGGAAATATCTCCTCACACACTGTGCTATTCAAATTAAAAATCTCCTCACTTACAAGAGTGGTGGTCAAGTAACAGATCCACACAGGTGTTCTTCATTATTTGAAAGCTTATTGGAACATTAATGGGATGGATCTCCCCTCTCTTTTAGATCACCCTCTCTGAGCTTTTTGAAAGCAGACACTTCATGGGGAGCCACCTTTTTCTCACCTCAACTCTGAAGCAAAAAGCCCACAGCAGCAAGAGGAGCCTCACTTTTGTAATGGACTCCTACTACATATTAATGTGTTCTCCTGAGAAAGTATTTTGTCCTATGAGAAGCTGGAGGGCTCTCCTTTCTCCTATGATAGACTCCAAATGAACTTAAAGAGCTGCTTTTTGAACTACTCAGTCAGTATGACACAGGACAACTCACTCAAAAGTACAAATACCAAAGAAATCAGTATACTCACATATAGCTCGAATGCCTGTTGCTGGCATTCATAATGCAAAATAGATGTTTAAATACATAAGACTTTGTTCTTAGTCCTCTTGGTCAAGTTCTCCAAGAGGTGATTCTGGAGATGATTTAAAACCTCATCACGAAGAGTGTTGGTATGGGTTTCTCTATACACCAGTGAGTCCCCCAATTTCAAACCAAATGGATGAAGTTCACAGATTTAACTGAAGATGAAAGACAACACTAAGGATCATGCCCCAAAACTAATTATTAGGAGGCATTTATTTCAACGAGTCTGACAAGCATAGAAGGAAAAAAGCTGTCTTTTGTAAGGTGATGCCAGGCATTTCAGACCAGGATAAAGGTCATTAAATTATAGATTTTGTCTATTTTTATATTTCAAACAACATCAGAGAGTATTTCTGGGAAGTAAGTGTAAGACGAGTAATGTGAGCCCTCTCAAATGCTATTTGATTACAAGGAGAACAGATTTCTGAACACAAGAAAATACCTACTGAAATATATTGATAGAGAAAACTGCTGCCAGCCTGAGAGCTGTGAGCCTGGAAACCAGGCATGGGAACCAAGAATGTACTTGGTCTGTTTGAAGTATGCTCAGGGTACCTAGAAATTTCCTGAGATACCAGCAATAACTGCACAAACAAGGTACTGTAATGAACACCTATAACCTGAAAAGGTTGAAAATAATCTGGGAAAATAAAAATACCTCCAAAAAATCAGAAAACATCATCTATCATCTCTTACATGTTAAAATTCAAAGTTTACAGTATCTGTTGGCTGCTTGAAGTGATGATGTCTGTGTCCAATTGTTATGAATTGAGACACCAACAAAATTTGATGTGTCTAAATCCAAATACAATTTTATTTGATTAGCAAGCAAGCAAGGAGCAAAAACAGCGCTGGGCAGCCGAGGAGTCTCCGCTCAACCAACGGCGCGGCTCCTTCTCTCACAGGTCCCTCTTTATGTGGTCTTGTTTTCTGTCGATGTGTCATTGCAAGGCTTCCTGCTTGTACTTTGCCCATGCTTTATCAGTTGTTAGAGGGTCTTTTTCCTGCCTCTTGTTAGGTGAAGATCAGCACTTTTCTTCTTTTGCCCCTTTTTTCAGTGATTTGTCTTTATCCGGCATGTTTCAACTTTGGACCTGTAAGCTGGTAAAGTGACTATGCAAGCATATCTTACACAATGGGCTAGACTGCAAAACACTCATGAGTTTCCTATAGAACAAACAATGTATATACCTTTGCCCATGATTCAGTGAACAAACTTTAGGTTAATCTATCACATTCTTACACCTTTGTGATATGAAAAGGACCTAATTTTCATCCAAAATGGGTAAAACAACTGAGAACAATGCATGCTGCACACACTTTTCCTTCCTTAAATAGGTTGAATTCCCCACATGAACTCTAAAAAACCTTGGACTCTCAGTGAAGACCCAGCTGATTGACTGCAAGCCTTGTGATGTGATATTATCTCTGAAGTGAAAGTTTCTCTGTTATTTTATAAGCCACCCTTTGGGTCTGCCTTTGGAGTCAGTTTGATTTGACCTCTCACCTACTAATTTTTTGCTGTTAGTGTTGTTTTGGCGCTATACAATTGATTATTGGTCTATCATTGGCTGACGCTAGATTGATTGCTGATAGTAACTTTTAATGGCCTGAGATACACATAAACTTTATTAATAATATATATACATGCTAGTGATGATTTTGCATGGCATTTGTGGTAACCTATAATAAAATTAAGAAGTTTAGAAGATAAAGACCCTGTGTCCTGGTGTATTAAAAAATCCTGCAAACCCACAGTGATGATCTCTATGTACCCACAGGCTGCATAGCCCTTTAGGTCATGACGGGCAGCCACTGGTCCAGTTTGACCTGTGACAGCCAGCACTCTCCTGGAGAGTTGCAGGACATACCTATGAGTTAGCTAAGGCCAAGGAGCTGTCTGCCTACAGCCAATTCTAGAGGGTAAAATAGTTCCATAGTACAGATGCTCTCTCATTACTTTTCTTCTGACACTACCCAATTGGCTTTCATCTTCATTGAACCACAGTGCCCAAAACTGGACAAGATATTCCTGCTTGGTTCTTACTGATACATTAGGTGTTTTGCCAACTCCACGTGTGTTTATATATCACGGTACACTGTTTGCCTTTTTCATAACAGTACAACATTGTTGTGTTCTGCTTCTGATCTATTACAATCCCACAGATCCTTCTCCAAAAACAGCAACCCAGCTACTTGTTAAATATACTGTGCTCATCCCTTAGAGCTTTTCTAAGAATGTCCTTAGTTTTCATGTCTTTTCTCTATATTCCAAGACAACTTCGAACCCCAAACATTGTTCCAACCCAGCTTTGTGCCATCTGTAAGTGTGCAATTGGAATGACCAATGCAATCACTGAGCAAAATCAAAACAGAAAGACCTCTGGAAGAGCCCTTGCTGTCTCTTTATAGTTTGCCATTGAACTACATCTCAATAGAGATACAAAACATGTTTTGTAGACATCATCTAGTGATTTCATCCAGACTGTATTTCTTTTGCTGATTTATAAGAATGTCATGTGCAATCAAATTAAAAGAGTGATTCCTGAAGAGAAGTTTTATAGATTAGCTCCACATCTTCTTTTCTGCTACAGAGGCAAAACGGATGGTTTTTATATAATTTTCCCCTTGCAAATCCCCACTGCTTCCTCAACATTATTTTTCAAGTGCTTTCTCAATACTTCATCATTTGATTTAAATAGTTTCTTAAACTCATTGACATGTAATTCTCCACATCCTCCTTCTTCATGGTTATTGGGAGAGTCACTACCATTGACCTGAAGAAATGAGATGGCTCCTTCTAAGAGGAAAGAAGTAAATTATTTCCGTTGAAATCATATACTAGACCAGCTGATCAGGTCTAGTGTAAATAAGAATGCTCACCATTCCTAGTGGCCTCTTCCTCCAGTTTCCAGATTTATAACCTAACATGACAATTCTGAAACACATGCTCAGAGAAGGTATTGAATAGCAATGTCTTTTTTACACTCTGCATTTTAGCCAGGCTCCTGCCAAGTCCTGATCTGTTATGGGAAGTGGAGTTAGTATGGCAAGTGGAAGTCAGTGGTTTAGATCGGAACGATGAGAGAGATCATCACAGAAGATGGGTATGGTGGACAAGAGTGAAAAAGGGAAAGCAGAAGGGTACAGAAGTGCAATTGTGCAAAGACTGGTATGAGTTGTTCCCACTTTTCCTGTTGAAATGTGCCCATGGTCCCGACTAGGTAGGGCTAGGCTGTGATGAGTCTCAACTCTGTTCTACGTAGTCAGCTTGCTTTTCTGCTTCTTTCACAACTCACTGTCTGTGGAAGGAGAGAAAGCATTGAGTGAGGAAGTAACAAGGCATATGATGACCTGGGCGCATCAGTAATCCAGCAGCAAAGTACTTTGTACTAAATAAAACACTTTCCTGTTCCTGTGCCACATTTCTTGCCCATGTCTTCAGCACATACATAAGGTTGTTGCACACTGTGGTGGCCTGTTGACTCCTGGTGGTTGAGAGGAAATTAAGAAAAAGTAGCTATGGCACAGGCTGGAATATCAGGCTGACTTTCTGACAGCCTTCATTAGCTTCTAAGATGAGTAATGACTAGGACCACCTGCCAGCCTCCAGGGTCAGAATTCCCCTGTCAAAACCAGGATCTTGGGAGAGAGATGATGGTACTGGAACCACTCTGCCCTATCTGATTATGTCTGTCCCTGCAACTGTGAGACTAAGGTCAGCTCTAACCATGGTCACAGCTGTCAGCCAGCAAAAATGTTGTGTGGGTTTCCCCCCGATGGTGGCATCACCTCAGGTGCTCATCCAGCTTTGCAAGGCTGTCCCAGGGGCCTTGATCCCCATCACTCTCTCGCAGCAACTGATATTCCAGCAGGGTCGCTTTGCAGAAGTCTGGGAACCAGTCCATGCAGATCCTCAGGGAACTGAGCCTCAAAGGAAGGTGCTAGTGTGACATGTACCATTATTGACCAGGCACCTTCAAGTAAATCTTGCAGGAAAAGGTCATATTTTCCAATAGGACACCTAAATAAAATTTAATAGAACCTTTAAACTCTTGGCTTATCAAAGGCACATTTTACTTAAAATTGAGAACAGTCAGGAGGTCCAGGAATGCCCAGAGGTCTTGTTGTGAAAAAAAAAAAAAAAGTAGATAAGCAGAGATATTGAAAGGGTTTGAGCTCTGAAAAATAAATATTTGAGTGAAAGCAAGGTGCCTTCCAAAAAACTGTTCTGTAATAATATATCTAAATAAACAATTAGAAATAATATTAGTCATTAATAATTTGATTTGGGGATTTTCTGTTAAAACTTTCAAACACTTTATCAGTTCAGTGCTCTGTACTTCATCTTAAGAAAGGAGAAAATGTTATTTTTCCATATATCTTTGCTTATTTTGGGGGAAAATTTTTTTTATTACTCCTAGGCTATTTTTCAAAAATTCCTCGGTTCTTATATATGGATTTGGATAACCTTGGGCAGCTCTGTGCACAATAAAGTACCTGATGATGGATGGGAGAGGATAACATTCCATTTTCTCGCCTGTGGAGCACTTTTTCATAGTCCAGCCTGACATAAATTGCAGTTAAAATATAAAAAAAACCCTAATGTAAGGGTTTGATTACAAAAAAATAAAACACTTAAGTGATAGGAATATGGTTAGTGTTGCTTAGCACAATAGCCTGGATAACAAAAATCTTTTCAAACAAATATGATTTCATTCTTCAATAAGATGACATACTTAATGATTAAAGATAGCTGCATTGGTATAATAGTCTTACACTGTGTAAAGGCTCCTGATTTAGGAACTTAACAATACTCTGTTTAAAAAGGTGGAATTACAGGAAAATAAAGAGTACAAGCAGGCAGGAAAAATAATTAGGTCATTGTTGGACTTCAAGGCTCTGTCAGGAGGGAGGTCACTGAATGGGAATATAGATCTTCCTCATGGATCTGCCTCAGGTACTCAGCATCCTCTTCAGTGATCTGCGAGCAGATATAAAGTCACTTCTGGTAAACCACAGGCATGAGAGAGGTTAGCAGGGAGGTCAATACTGAGGACTGGGGCAGCTTTGAGAAAAGCACATATGTTCAGCTAAATGACAATTATACATCAAGGCAGGAGGAAAGAGAGGTATTCCTGTTGAAGATGGGCCTGTGCCTAGGAAACTAGAGTGTCTGAAAGGTGTGCTGCTCTTTCAGAGGAGAAGCAATCTCAATGGAAAATGCTTTGGCAAAAAGGGCGAACAAAAAAGGTCATCCTGAAGAATGGACTGGGCAAATTCAATATCCAGTGATTTCTTAGTTTTGGGAAGCAAGAGCAAGCAGCTAGGGAAAAGAGAGCTGCACCCACACTTTTCAGCTGGGAAGAAGTACACTACTAGAAAGTGAGTATCGAAGTACTGTCTCGTCTTCAGGGTGACACTGACACAAGAAAAGTGCACTTGGGCTGTTTATGAGGCTAAACTGTGCAAGTGCCCAAGTACCAAACTGCCTGTACAGCCTGTAAAACAAACAGTACTCAAGCTGAGATCTTCTCTTACACTGGGACTTTATATTATTTATTGGTCCTGCACATGTAATGGGTTCATGCTATATGAAGGGAATGCAAGGCTCTAAATAGTAGTAATAACCATTTATGAAATTCTCCATGTTTCAAGTGTAACACAGATTTATTATTTTAATGTTGAAAATTACACTGTGCTTTTAAAATATGTTTGATTCTTAATTAACTCAATGAGCTCATCTTCCTAAGAGTTATCACAAACAATTTGTTAAGGTAGATGAGAGATGAGATACTTTAGGGAATGACAAAGGTGTTTGCAAACCAGGTGGCATTAACTGCCCAACTCTGCAAGTGGTGAAACAATTTCAGTGATTGCTGACTTCAGCGTATGGCTTGGGCTTTCCAAAATTCAGGCCATAAATTACTGTGCAACGAACTGAACCTGTCAAGACAAACAATTTCATGCATGTGTCTGAATTAATCACAGGGGCACAGGATATTGTTAGTTGTGATTGATATAAGCTGAAATTTATGGGAAATACAGCTTTAAGTTTCTGTGTTAGTGGAAAATGTGGACACATAGTACAGAGAGAAAAAGACAGCATTATTTCTTTCATTTAAGCAGACAGACTTCCAGGTAGAGCAGCCTTCTTAGTTTCTTTGAAGTTACTGACATTAATTATTTTGAAGATGCACCATTACAGAGGCACCTTCTGAACACGAGTGCTGTGGTTGTAATCCCCAGCCCATCCACCTGTGAACTTCTGTGGGGGTGGTATGTGTCTCTGAGCTGCACCCTCCCAGATCCTCCAGCTCCCAGGTGTGAACACCTTCCCCTAAGGCAAGTTTCCCCAAGGCAAGTGTGGGAAGCCCCAAGGAGTTCCCATACACACATAGAATTACACACACAGAATTAACAAGGCTGGAAAAGACCATAGAGATCATCAAGTCCAACGTATTACCTAACTTATCAACCTACCCAACACCAATCCATCATCTAAACCATGTCACTGAGTACACCATCCAACCTTTCTTAAACACATCCAGGAATAGTGACTCCATCATCTCCCTGGGCAGCCCATCCCAGTGGGAAGTCACTCTCTCTGTGAAAAAGTTTTTCCAGCCTAAACCTCCCCTGATGTAGCCTGAGACTGTGTCCTCTCATTCTGTCACTGAGGGCCTGAGAGAAGAGACTGACCCCTGTCTGATTACAACCTCCTTTAAGGTAGTTGTCGAGAGATATAACCTCATTGTGAACAGCATCTCTCACAAGAAGCCAAACACAGAACAGCTACATTAACAAGTTACAGCATGTCCACAGTGCCTGTGTTTTCAGAGATATACATAACAGCCAAGTTGGGTAGGAAACAGCAGGCAAGTGAAATAGCTCACTGGAGGATATATGAGGTTGCATTTCTAATGAAAAGAACTGCTATATGCTTTAGTTTCTTTTCCTTCAGAACCCTCTTCACTACAAATCACAGCTATTCATGTAACAAATAAAACATGCCGTGGATTTTCTGATTCTGGTCCAAAGGGCACTTTTCATTTGAATGAAGAGTCTGCTCTTTTTTGGTAACTAATAAATGCGCCAGACAAGAAAGAATTCCCTTCATCTTTTAAATTCTGGGATGTTTTCTTATCATTTCTTGTCTTGCTGAAGGTTCCTACCTCTTGTTTAAATTCTGTACCAGGCAACTTCCTGAAATTTCAGATACTAAACTGCACATTGTAGTCTCATGCATTATTTCTTTGGAATGGGAAGAAAGTATTTGAGGAGTTACTACATTTGAGTTAATTGACCCAGCAAAGGCAAAATGTAGGCCAGCTTCTTGGTTGGTATCAGGTGTCTAGTTTGTATTTGCTGATTGCATTAGAAATCAGCAATGGCCTCCATTTTGGCAGAGCTTTCTTTCTTTGTGTAAAAAAGTTACAAACAGAAGCTGAAAAAGGCATCCTGTTTTCTACTAGGTGTGAACACTGATAGAAATGTAGAAATAGAGGTGCTTTGGTTTGTTGTTTTCACTTCTGATGATTCTACAGTAATATACAGAGAAAAAAAGTTTCACTGCATGTGAGAATTTCAGCTCAGAGATTACAAGTTTAAGAAAATGCTTAGGAGGAGTTCTGAAAAATTAATATTCACTAGTCTTTTCAATTATATTTGCTATGGCTCTTTTTGCAATATTTTTTATTAAGAAATGACAAACTGAAGTGTTTGCTGGAGACTTAGAAAAACAAATCTCTGTACTAGAAGTTACACAACATCCTATTTTGTCTTCTTGTTTTTTTAAGGCCTTCCCAAAATGAAGCTTTTAAATGCAGGTTTAGTCACATCAGTAATTGTGCTAAAAGCCATAAATATTTACTATTCAGTCACTTATTTTTTCTAGGAGCTTCATTTTAACTACCTATGCTTTTTAAAATGTTGCTTTGAGTAATACCATCATTTATGCTGCCTTTAATTTAGTTGAAATGGAGTAATTTTTCATAGAATCATAAAATCCTTTAGGTTGGAAGAGACTTTTAAGATCATCAGTTCCAACAGTTAACTCAGTACTGCCAAGTCTACCACTAAACCATCTCCCTAAGTGTCACAAGCATTGTTTTTTAAACACCCTCAGGGATGATGATTTCTTGGGCATCCTGAGCACTCTTTCAGTAAAGACATTCTTCCTAATATCCAACATAAACCTTCCCTGGTGCAATTTGTGGCCGCTTCGTCTTGTCCTGTTGCTTTGTTCCTTGGGAGAAGAGACCAACTCCCACCTCTCAGGAAGTTGTAGAAGGTGACAAGCTCTCCCCTGAGCCTCCTTTTCTCCAGGATGAATGACTCCAGCTTCTTCAGGCACTCCCCATAATACTTGCACCATCCATTTCTAATGTTTCTTTGCTGCAACATGCTTAGTCTTTGTGTGCAAGGTATCTTCTGGAAGAGGAAGTCTTTTTGCATGTAAATATAGAGTTTGGGAGGAGAGATGGATGGTAAATAGCTTCTTTTGCATACCTAACAGACAAAACCCCGAGAAGCTAGTGTGTCCATTAATTTCCCAAATGAATGAACTTTTCTAAATGGTGACTTCTGAAAAATTTGGTATACTTTTTATAGTGTTTGGATAACAAAAGAGTTCTGACCACATGAATACACATAGAAATCTGATCTATGAGAGTGGTCTCACTTGTATAACTACATGTCACTGCAAACAACATGGATGTCTGAATTTCCTGTGCAAAATAATTTGAAGGAAGTGATGACAGCTAGAGGGTCTGGGAGAACCCATTCCAAAGTGATGGTGAAAATGGCAGACAGGTGCCATAAATGTTGTGCAGGAGAAACAAAACTCTATTGATAAAAAAGCAATTCAACCAGTAGTTCCCTAGAGGTGCATTAGAAGTCAGACTGTGTTCCAGATTTACCCCTAGCAGCCCTTAACAAATCATGAAAAAAAGAAAGAAAAAGAGCACAAAAAGGCATACGTACAACACCTGAGACTGCTTGAGAAAGATAATGACAATGTATTTATGACATGAGCTTCCCTCAGGTTTGCATCCTGTATCCAGCAAAAATGCAGCTTTGAATCCAAATGCACTGAATCCCAAAGAACAACTAGTCATCCAACTTTAGATAGACTGCATTCTAGAAATGCAAGAACAAGTCATTAAGAATAATGATGATACAGAGAGTATGACAATATTATTCCTCTCCACTGGCTTTGCAAATTTATTCTGAATTGGTTCCCTCAAAATCCCAGTGGAGCCATCATAACAAAATAACAGTAATCTATTTTTTCCCTGGTGTCATCCTCATACAGTCATTTAACTTCTTTGGGAGGAAAAAGGAGCTTGAAAATATCAGTAAGAGCTTGGAAGTGGTTACAGTATGCAATACAAAATTTCATAACAACTTGTTGGTCTTTTAATTGAAAACATTTACCTTTTCCTTCCTTTCCAAGGACAGTAAAAACAGATGAGTGAGTTAGAGTCTTAAAGAAAATTGTGCTCAGCTGGATTCACTGCAACAGTCCAAGCTTCCTTCAGGGGTGGCTAAATGGGCCAAATGGGAAGCTAACCTTTATATTTGTTTTCCAGTGAGTTATTCCAAATCTTACTGCCTGCTATTATGGTATACAAGATATTGCCACTAGAGTCCCTGAGTGATAGATGCTTGATAAATATTCTTCAGTCTTCAGCTCAATATAGCAGTCTTCAAAGAATATAGCTCTCAGCAAAGAACCATAGAAATAGAGTTCAACTTCTCCACAATAAATCCTGATCTTAGAATATGTTCTGATAAATCAGATATACTGGCAAGATTTAATCAATTTCTGTACGTGTCTCCGTTCTCTCTTTAGAAAGCATGTATTTACAGTATAATGAGTTTCCATCTTTTGATCTTTTCAAAAAGATGCATGGAAAACCAGGTTGACACGCCATAGGACTGTCAGAATTGCATTCCTTCTCTAAACGCCTACAGAATGCTGAGAGCTCATCTATTCCTAGTGCTTATGCACCCTCTGAGCTGCACTGCATCTCAACCTAGAATGTATCGAATCTTACTAAAATCTTGAGTCTTAGTGTTTTCATTTATCCTGGTGTGAGTCTTCAGCTGGTTTTAGTAAACATAAACTCTCCAAATTTCCAGGGAAAGACCACCCTTCTTCTATGTTTAAGATATGTCAGAAACAGTGATCAGTTCTTGCATCTTGGCCAGCCATATCAGATTACTGCACGTCCTTATCTGTTGAGAAAACACAAGATTCCATACACACTGAATGGTAATTTTAACTTGTTAAACAAATTAAGCAAACTGCTAAAAAAAGAAAGTATGCCCTCCTTATAACATCTTTGTGGGCTTTGTCATGCAGGGAAGTATCTAATGGGCTGGACATCCAGTGGGCTGCAGTGCCGGGGATCACTTTGAAAGGCTGTGCTGCAAATAGTAGATTTCTTCTCTTGAAAGTGTCACCACCACATTCATATTAACTGGTACATTTAAGCAGCTGGTTTAGAGTGATGGTGACAGCCCAGAAGAGATGCTTTCAAGGACAGCACAGGAAGATCATACTGCAGGGGTCTCTGAATATTATTCAAGAAATCGGTATTAATGAAGCTCTTTCATTGCTCATAACTATGACAGCAAAATAGAAAATTAACAGAGATTGTTTGAAGTCTAATAAAGTTAAGAAAACCTACTTCATTCTGTTGTCATGAATATAGTCCAGTTAGGAACAAAGAAGGAAGCAAATACACAGTAGAGCAAAAGCTGAGTTTTAGTACAGCACCAATCCCAACACAATCTGAGATCTTCAGCTTTGTTTTCCAGAAAAGGCCAATAGCTACAGATTAAATCGCTTTGATGAACCCAGTATCCAGGACAGAAATACAGCAAGAGAGAAACAATCCAGCAATTTCTTGATGTTGGCAATAGCTTTTTACAACATTTGGGTACAGAAAGCTGAGAAAACAACTGAAAAGGAGACACTGCAAGAGCTGTAAGCATTAGAAAGGAATTGGGATCAGAATGGGAGGTGAAGTGCAACTAAGAGAAGGTTGACCATGCGATGACAGAATCCACATTCCTTATGAAAGGAAAAAGGGAGAAAGTGAAACTAAATCAGCTGGCTTCAGAAAGTCAGCCTTCCAGAAAATCATCTGATATCCACATCTGGAAGGGAAAAGGGAGTTTAGGGAACTAGAATGTCCTCAAAGAAATAGATCACACATATGTATTTTGAGGTGCAGCTGACTAACCAGACACTGGGCAGAGTGAATGAGGATCTAAGATAATAACTTCTTTGTGGGGCAAACAGCAGTAGATATACCAAATCTCTCCAATTAGTGAGGAGCTGGATCTATAAATTAAGCATTTAGAAAGTCATTTCAAGAGCCATTTGTACAATAGCTGTGTAGACCAACATGACACCAGACACTTTCCAGATGACAGGTGTCTGCAGATGCCCTGCCTGAATTGGAGGGCCAAATGTGAGGGGATTGAGATGCCAAAGTTTGTCAGCAACAAAGGACTTGCCCCCAAACAGATGTTATCATGAGCTAGGTCTTACCTGAGGGATCACTTCTAGGGATGTTCAGTGTGAGTATCCTGTAAGCTGGCATCTAACCAGTTGTGACCTCAGAACAAAGTCCACATCAAGATAGTAAAAAAAAATAAATAAAATAAAGAAAATTTCTGGACTCATCTTACAGCTTCTGCACCAGCTCAGCCTCCATGCTACTCTGTTCCCTTTGCCATTAATTTCTTTCTAACACATTCCTTCCCTTCTCTTTTATTCCTTACTATCTTTTCAGGATCTCTGTAACCAATTTGAAATCTGTGCCGTTCATTGGCCTCCCTTTTTTGCCATATGTCTGACAGGGCTGAAGTGTTAGCTTTTTATTAGGGAGTCACAATTTAGCAGCTCTCCCTTAAACTGCAGATCTAAAAATCTAGCTTATTCATTCTTGTCCATTAAATAAGGAACAGAAAAAATAATTGCACAGTTTCTTCTGGCCATTGTAATGCCTCTTCTTTAGCAAGTTTTACATATAGGTGTGGATATAATTTATTTTTTTTTTAAGATTAGAAAAAGTAAAGTCTACCATGACCTACAGGTGTCAAACAATGGGTCCAATGTTACCTATGTGGAAGTCACTGCAGGTTTTGTTATTGTCTTTAGCAACACCCTTAGGGTTTTAAAGTATTTCACACATTGCAGTGGATATTAATATGTACACAAGATTATTCTGCACTGCTTGTAGATTTTTTTCCCAATGTGACATTTTGATCATAGGGTAGAATGGAACTTCCTGGTCACAATTTCGGCTTCTATTCCTGGATTACGGTAAATTACTGCTTATTTATACACATACACACGTAAATATTAAGTGTTAAATAAGCATGACTAGAAAGGAACACCTACTTTCCACACAAGGCAGAAGAGGTGAGCAATTTACAATGAGCAGTTTGTCTCCAGCCCTCCATATTTTCCATCTAAATATTTTCTTTGGTAGTATTCTTGCAGCAAATCACAAGATAAAAGCATTGCTGTTTTCCAAACTGTAGGAAACAAGCCACAGAGCCTGAAATAAAGGAGCTGCAGTTCAAGAATAAAAGTTAACAGTGACTGAAGTATGTATCACAGTCCTGTGAAAACAGATAACTGAAAATGTGGTTCAGGAAGAGAAGTAGGTGACAGGGTAGGGTATTTATTAAGTGGAATCAGAAAACAAGAAGCAAAGATAATTCTGGCAGGGATGTATCGAGGTGCAGATTAGAGGCAAACTTCAAGGTGCAAGACTTCTACAGAGGCACTGAACCAAGATGCTGTAACAGATTTCAAAGGTGCAGTTGTCAGGAGGCAAGAGGGAGCTTCCAAAACCATCAGGAATAGGATCCTAAGGGGAAGGTGCTGTTTGAATGATGCCAAGAAGCCACTCAGACTTGATAAAAGAATTGAAATTCCCATAGCTGAGATGGCTGATGGAGAAACAGAGGCAAGTAAAACAGCAAACAGAAAAGAGAGAAAAAATTAGGCTGTTAGGGGAAAAGGCAGTAACAGGAGCAGCAGGTACGTGGATTGGAACAAAAAGTAGTTAATTACACTAGAAAAGAGAAGGAAAAGGCAAATCCTTAAATATATTACTTTTCCTGTATGTTTTCTTGAGACTTTCCCTGTTTCTTAGGGAAAGACTTTCTTCCAGTACCTGTTCTGATTAAAGGCTATAGACTTCTTGTAACAAGAAAAAGTCTATTAGCATTAATCACTACTTCTCCACACTGGCAAATAATACTTTGTAAATGTCAAACACTGTATTAAATAACCATGTTAAAAACTCTAGGCAAAGAAATATTCACACAGGAGAGATTGTGCAGATGCAAACTGAAACATTTATAAACCTTGCAACAACCTACACAAGTCCAAAAGCATTTCTGCCAGTTGTTTGAGTAATAATTTCCAAGGATATTGGCCAATATACTTCCTTCATTTTCTTTTGAGGACATTTGATAAAATTCTCTGGTTTTGAACTGTGGCAAGAACTGAGTTTTTTTATTTCCATTGTCTCCAGTAATTTCTCCTTCCTCCAATCGTCCATCATGTCCATGAAGATCGTGTTGACAATGCTACTTTTTCTCAGCAGAAGACAAGTCTGCCATATCATGGCATGGTGAGAAAGTCTATATGCACTCTTCTGAAAACTATCACAGCCCAAAAATATGACTTTAATGAACTTTAGTCTCTTACTGCATGGCCCTATAGGCACCTGTGGACTGCCACACACTTGGCAGTAGTTGCACTACTGTGTTTCTGTGCTTGCCTCTGACCGTGCACATCACAGTACCCTGGAGTCAGCACTTGGGGGTGCCTAACCCAGGCACCTGGACAGGACATTCCTCTCCTGAAATCCTTCCCTGAGTAGTTAATATACATCAGCACAAATCTTTCCACAGAAAAGGCAATTGTAATTGCCATTTATATTTCTTTCTGGCCACAGCTGAAGTGCATCAGTATCATCTGCTGCATCCCCAGATTGTTCATTCATTTAAGTAATAGTGCAGCAATAGCATTGGTACCCAGGCAATGAGAGATCAGTGCATCTTCTCCTTCAGCTAATGCTGTGTGTCTTTGTGAAAACCTTTCAGACAGAAGTGATTTTAGATGGTGCACAAAACATCTATTTTGCAAAGTATAGCATGCTTAATGAACAGCAAAGGATCAGGTGACAATTTATTAAAAACTTCTATCAGGTGATGGGTATACTCTCAGACGACACAAAACAAAACTCCAACCAGAAAAACAAACCAGAGCTGTCAAAGTGCTTCCTTAAGGAGGGTGAGTTAAAGTGCTAATACTTCTTTCTTGTAGTTTAAGCAGCACAAAGTTGTACAAAATGGTATCTAATCCTTGCTCAAGTGGAGATCAAGCATAGTTGAGCAGCTACCTCTGACCCTGCTGAAGAGTAACAATGCTGAAGGATTTTTTTCCTTTACATGTTTAGATTCAGAATTGTGCTTAGTATCAGCTCAGTTGAAATGATTGTCTGACCTTAGAGAATGATTCAGCTCCAAATGGGAGGCTCCTGATGGGTCACTGCAGGAATCAAAGCTACCTAATTCATGACTAATCACAATTCTTTTTTTTCTTTTTATTTTCCCTGGTTTGTGTTGCTTTAAATAATGAAAAGGTCTTCAGATTTCTGTTTCTTGTCCTTCCCTGCTGTGTCCTCCTCACTTACAACCCCAGGATATCTCTTTTTGGTCATATGTCCCTCCTCATCCCACTCAGTGTGACTTAGAAAGATTATCATAGATGTACATAGAGGTAAACTCATCTCAGAAATCACAGGGCACATTTCTCTTTTAAATTAGTTTCACTTTTTGAAGTACTGGGAATTGACACTAGTCATGAGTTTCATCTCACCAGAGGTAGGCTTTTACATTATAGTGCATTGAAATTGTCACCCTGACCTCCCTCTACCATCAAGAAAGAGGAAGAGAAATGTCTACAGTGTGATTCATCTCTGTTTGAAGAAGAAAGAACCCAGTCTGTAAATGCCTGTTTCTTCCCACTAGCCAGTAAGAGACTCAGGGATAACTCACTCATATAGCATTCCAGTTTTGTCCAGCAGCTAAATGACTATAAGACTCAAATTGTTCGGATAGAGACACCAGTCCAGACACTTGGACACAAACTACTCCATTCCTTTCTCCTTACCAGTCTTGCCTACTATCTGCATCATACACAAGATGTCCTCTGGACCCCAGCCTTTTTCCAAGGCAAGGAGTGGAGTGCCTGGACATATCCAATGATATTAGCTGGGCCCAGATTCTCACTTTTGCTGACCATATGGGTCAACATGGTCAGGGCTGAGCATGCCACATTTTCTGAGCCCCCTCTATATTGTGCCATTAATAAGCCTATGCAATTCCACTGCCCACAGTACTTTCACCAAGTTGACCTAGCTCTTTTATTCAGCATGCACCATATTATCATGTGAAGAGTAACTTGAAACAAAATTCTGTTTCTCTAACCAAAAGAGAAAGCATTTATTAATTTTGGCCTCATGATACGTTAATTCCTCAGCAGACAGTTTAAACTTGAAGCAATACATAGGTAAATTAAAACAAAAAAACCCAAACAGAATTGTTACATATGTGATGTTTTCTGAAGTACTTGATGCCTGATTAGCTGAGAGCCCTTCTAAGGAACAGCCTGAATAACAGCTGAGTTCCTTTGGGAAGCCCTGACACTGGTTGTAAGCACACACCAGAATACTCACCCTTTGTGACAACAAAGGGTCCAGCTTGGAGCATCTGTCATTTTCTCTTCCTTCCCCCATAAAAATCTGTCAGGCAGTTTCATCTGCAGTGCAAAGGGCATGTAAATCAGCATGCTCAGCTGGTGTTGACTGGGGAAAAGGTGCTCATCATTACAATAGGAAATTATGCCAACTGGCACTCATCCATCCTGCTAACATCTCATACATAAGGAGAGACTGTTCATCATAAGGATGGAACGTAAAACAGGACAATCTTTTTGTGGTTGAAGAGGTGCCAGAAAATAATAATAGTTTTTAAAAAGTGAATACTTGTGGCTATATTTTTAAAATCCAAGTGCTCAGCTGGTATGATGTCTGACATGAGCTTGTAGCAAATTACAGGAGGGGTGGTTTGCATTTGCACATGTTCTGTGTAGATGCTAAAAAAAATGGTCATCATTGATAATGTGTATTTCGCTAGAAAAGTAATGTTGCACAAGTACTGAGAGACTCCTCAGTAGGTTCAGTTAGTCAGGAAAATCCTCCTGGACATATACACAACTGGTTCCTCTGCTTAAGTATGGTCTTCATATTCGTATGATGACAGAATGACTGTGAGAACCACTAAATATTTCTAGAAAAGAGAGACTTAAGAAAAAAATAACATATCAGGGGTTGCACTGTATTAGAAGACCTGTGGGGTGAGGTTTGCTGATTATCTTTGCTGCCCGCAGACAGATCCATTAATCCTCTACTTCAATAACTATTGAGCACCCTCTAAATTTACAGTAGAACAACTTACTTTTGGGAGGAATATTGATTTCAAGGGAGAGAGAAATAGGGTGAAAAAAAGGAAATATATCCTGTGTAGTTCTAGAAGGTTTGTATTCTGGAAGCGTTAACAAGTAAACAGAAGCTCTGGAGTTCTTAGAGAAATTGGTGGGATGAGGTTTAGGAAAAAAAAAATATCCTGTGAAGAGAACTTGCTGCATTATACATGGCAATCAAAATTGTCAACACAGTGCCTGTCCAATAAAAGTTACAGAATCACCCAGAATCACAAAATAGCTGAGTTGAAAGGGATCCATAGAAATTATTGAGTTCAGCTCCTGGCAGGACCATCCTCAAGAGTCACACCATAAGCCTAAAAGCATTGTCCAAATGCTTTTTGAACCCTATCAGGCTTGTTGCTGTGGCCACGTCCTTGGTGAGCCTGTTCTGGTGCTCAGCCACACTCTGGGTAAAGAACTTTTTTCTAATATCCAACCCAAACCTCCTCTGATACAACTTCAGGCCATTCCCTCAGGTCCTGTCACTGGCTACCACAAAGAAGAGATCAGTGTCTTTTGTATTGTATTTGAGTTTCACATCAATAGCAGGATGCTCCAAAACTTGCAGAAGCTGTAGCTTCTCCACACATGTACTTTTAATAAATGTCTTCCCACCAATTTCAATCTGTGTGAACTGTATTTCTTTCCCTGCATCTGGGTACTCATTACGGTGTTTGCCTGCCTGGCTGCTTATGATTGAAGTTAGCCTGCAAGCTGTGAAAGATAGTAGGGCTCTCTTTCATACCTGTTGTAAACACTTAGGTCTGTCCTCCTTTTCTTTCCTCAACTCATAGTTTATCTTTGTTTTTCTTCCCTTAGTGACAAACTGCTGCAGTGGCGCTCCTTGTTAGGGAGCAGAGGGGATGCTGGGGGGATTTTCACAATAGCTATGCTCCCCAGGCAGGGGATGCAGCATGGTATTGCTGCCCTCCTCCAGGCCATCATACCTTGGTTACAGATCTCCTCTTATCAGCAGGCAGGAAAGCTGCCCTGTCACAGATATCACGCACAGCCCTGGGTAAAGAGTTTCAAGGTTGGTGCATTTTTCTTGTAGTATGCTGAGAAGGGAAAGGGAAGCCTGAACACCCAGGAGCGCTCACTGCCAGCACACAAATGAGAATTGTAGGTGCGCACATGCTGTGGCTGGGTTAGGGTGGCTTTCCATAAAAGACCCCAAACTTCAGACACCACTGGAACTAATAGTGGTTTTGCAAAAAAAATGTTTTCTTCCAATTTCACATCTGCCAACATGAATAACTGTGCTATCTCATCAGCCGCTTAAGCATGCTGGGGCAGCATCACATTACACAGCACACACTTGGCCATGTCCAGTGGAGTATTTAAATATGTGTTTGTACCTTCAGAGATGAAGGAACTTCTTTTGTTTTGTTTCTCAGTTAACTTAATGAGAGGCATTAGCCCAACAGTGTAGTGGCAATCCTCAGTCAGGGAAGAGGATTCAGGTATGTATGCAAAAACATCCCCTTGCTCTTCCCTGTAATACATCATACAGGAGACCTGTCCCTGCTATACATGACCACTGAAAAGCTAAATATTCTTTCTTCTACCAAAAGTGGGAAACCTATCACTCATTTCTTCTGTATTTTAGAACACTTTTTCTAAGACTTCTTTGAATTTCTGACATTAAAACTATTAGATTCTATTACCATGTGTTCACTTGACCAGGGACAATAGCAATAGATATGAGCTGATTCTGCTGTCATCATGAGAGGAGACGGAAGAAGAAAGGAAAGCAATTAACAGAGCATTTGGGGATATGAAGTAAACATAAATCCATTCTCTTCCCTTCCTCCTCTACTACTCCTACACACAAACACACAGTTCTCTAATTTGCTCTTTTGCATGAGACAAGGGTTCAGATAAGCTGTAAGACCAATTACTTTCTATTTAGAATAGACAACAATTAACTGAGAAATTGGATTTTAGGCTAACAATATGTTCAAGTTTGTTCCAGAAACAACTTCAAAATACCATGGGTTGTATAATGTGTAACCTGAAGAATAAAGGACCATATTGTAATTTAGGCTACTTTTTGACCTTGTCTCCTTCATGGAACTAGAAGTTCTTTCTAATTTTCTGTTTAAAAGCCGCCTCAGTTGTTCATCCTCTTCTCTGAGATGTCCTGATACTTTTGCTAATAAGAATTAATCCCTGTCCCAAAAGGTTAAAATCCCGAGCAGCCAAATGGGGAAAAGGAGTGTGCTGAGGCAAACATGAGAAAAAGACATCAGTTTTCAAGCTTAACAAAGCTAATGGGGCAAATTAATTTAATGTCAGTAGTAGGCTTTTCTGGTGAGGTAAGAAAACTAAGATGACAAGCTTGATAAATAAACAATTTGGAATGTTGCTTATCTCAAATCAAATCAATGAAGTTATAATTTCTATCATTTACAGTATTGAAGAGAGCTTTTTCTTGATGAAAATGGTACCACATTAAGTCAGAGTTTTTGGAAGATATGAGTAGAGCTAATGGATCTCATTTAATGAATACTGAATATGACAAAAAGTACAGGACACCATTTTTAGCCAATTTAGTTCCCACCATTTTTAGCCAATTTAGTTGTGCCACTATAGCCATAACACAGACAAAAGAGGATATACCCAGGCATCTCAACAGCTAAAAGCATGGGTCTGGGTTTAGGATGTGTTCAGTTGTCTCTTCTGGCCTTGGGAACCTGCCATACATGTGTCCTTTCTGCCCACCCCTAAATTCCTTCCTCTGGCTGAAGCATCTTGACGCGGGAGCAGCACGGGTCCTGTTCACAGTACTTCTGCAGACATTGATTTCCTGCATGTATGTGAACTTTTATGAACTCTTTATACTCTTTTCTAAGTTATTTAGGTACTTTATCTCAGATAAGTAGCTGCCCCTCTTTCTGGGCAGTAATCACAGTTTGCCTACCCTGAAACTGAAAATGTCTCCTCACATCCCAACAAAATGTATTAATATGTCATTTTGGGGCATTTTTTACTACTTATTTACCCTAAAGACTACTTTTGTTGCCTCAATATTTGCTCTTACCAAGGTTTTAGAGGCACCAATCTTAGCTCAGCCTTCGTAGTGCTAGGTTTAACAAAAGCAAAGGTCTTTCATTTTCCTTCTGTAAAGATGTACACATTATCCTTCAGATAATGCCTTTGTACATATGCCTCAGTTTGTCTATGCTTTTTAACATCAGAGAATGGACCTCCACAAAAGGTCTCATAGCTCATATTCCTATAAACTATTTCCCAGTATCCCATTTAAGATAACTTGAAGATTTATTCTGTTAGCTAACATATCTGTATCTCACTCCTCCCTTGTTTTTTTCCAGCCAAGCAATACTTATGTGAAACATTTATCCCTTATCCATAAGTGCTTCTTTTGTAAGAAAAATTGATTTCAACTGAATTTTTAGAGCCTTAGGGTGTATAAGTAGTCAAAAATGCCCCAAATGACTGATATCGAGCTGAGCTTCTGTTGCTCTTTTGCTTCTTTCTCACCAATGAAGTATACTGCTGAGCATACATTAAATTCTGCTGTACCTAATACAGTTTTATGTATCCCCAAGTGATTCATCAGTAAAAAAATATGAATTGTATTCCTGTTTTCTTTCAGAAAACAAAGTTTAACTCTTAGCACCCATGTGAGTTGTGCTGTCCTATATGTACAGAGGGAAGGACACTACTTGGATGGGGTGTCCCAGAACGTCAAACAGCACTCAATCCCCTTCCCTGTCTTTGCTGCTATATCCATTTAAATGTAGCAACATTAAGGCAAGTCAATAAAAGAAAGCAAAGGAACTTACTCATCTCTAAATTTCTAACTAGATATTCAGGATTTAGATTCACTCTGGCTACTTTTTAGATATATAAAATGAAACATGGGTAAAAAATGTGCTATTTTAGGCTTCTTAACACAGAAGCTAACTTCCTGTAAAACAAGAACATCTCTTCATGTTGTCCCGATCCTGAGCTGGCTAGGTAAAGTGGCAGTTTTGCCACTAATCTAAAACGAAAAGGCTTTCTGCCAGAGTGGTAAAAATCTCTTTTTTATCACTTGATGATATGCTTGTGTTCCTCATCATGACTTTTGAAAACCCATGATGATTTTGTTTGAGCTATGAAGAACACGCCAGAATGTTCATAACTTAGCCCTGAGCAGCTGCCAGTCTCTTTTGAGTGATGCTCAATGACAGGACGAAGAACAATGGACACAAAGCAAAACATAAGAAGTTCCACTTCAACATGAGGAAGAACTTTTTAATGTTGAGGGTGGCAAAGCACTGGAACAGACTGCCCAGGGAGGTCATGGAGTCTCCCTCTCTGGAGATATTCAAAACCTACCTGGACACGTTCCTGTGTGATCTGCTCTAGGTGACCCTGCCTTGGCAGGGGGGTTGACTAGGTATCTCCAGACATCCCTGCCAACCATAACAATTCTGTGATTTTGTGACCTCATCACCAGGCATCAAACAGAGTTATTCTTGATCCTAGTGTGTTCAGTTCTCAGGCACAACTAAATTGCCGTTACAAGAATGAGGGGATGCCTAGAGAATAGCTGTTGTGTTTGAATGCAGACCTAGGCAATAAAACAATCAAGGCACATTATCTCTTTTTAAGCCATAGTTAAGCAATGGCACAAGATTTGAACAATAGCTCATACTCCTCAGTTCTGAGACTGTTCTGGATGTGTAATACTGCACTAACAACTATTTACCTTGGGATTTATTCTGGGAACAATGACATATACAACCTGTGCTATATAAACTCATTCACAAGTTAGAGTGGCACCTGAATTTTATCTTCTCTTTTAACTGGAGAACATGTGTTGCTCATGTTTTTTATCCAGAACTTTTCAGTTCTACCAATGGGAATCATCAATCATCTAGGTCTGCTCAACTTACATGCACATATTCACTCCTGAGCTTTTGGTGCCATTTGCTTTCACAACAGTAGAAAACTGTGATCTCACCAGGGTCTTCTCTGCAAATCTTTGCTTTGAGACTTTTCTTATTCATGAGGATCTGTCCTAGGCTTGCTCTTCTCTTTTCTTATACTTTCTCTGGGTAATCTCATCCTTTACTTCACGTTAACATCTGCAAGCAGATTTGCAGATCTACTCCACGCTTGCCTACCACGCACCACTCCCAGTACAAAACTCCTGCGGCTTCCCTGCTGTGAGGCAGTTTTAATTACTGGAGGCTGTAGAAAATACTTTAGAATTCTGGGAGCTGAGATAATTGAAATTAAAGTAAATGGAAAGATAAGCAAAACTAAGTGTTGCAATTAAGAATTTTGACTTCAAAATTATTTGCGGGGTTTTTTTTTAAGAAATTGAGAGCTCAAAATGAACACAAAGCTAATGGGAATGAGATTATGGAAATTTCCACAACAGATCTGGAATAAAAACTCATAAATGCAAATATGGTAAGTCTGAATATTTCCTCCCTAAAATGCTTCAACAGAAAACAAGGATAGAAGATTTACTATTTTCTACTAAATCTATTAAATGAGAAATGGTATGATGAAAAACAGCAAAAAAATAAACTAATTCAAGAGACAGAGAGGGAGAGAAACAGAGGAAAACAGATTAATCACTTGGGCAACAATGGCAACAATACAGCTTTGGTAGTATGCACAGCTTCAGGGCAAATCTTGAACTTTTGAAAACAAAGCCGAAGAAGCAAAAAGAAAACAGGATAAAATGTAATAAAAGCTATCAAATGTGGTTCATGCCACCTAATATCTCTCTTCAGTAAGAAGCTGACTTTCAAAACAAAAGACTATTTCTAAACTCAATGATGGACCTTACTCATCTGAATTTTCATGAAGAATGTGATGAACTGCCCAATATCATAATTAATTGTTGAAGCTGGAGAAGAAAACATAAACAGGAGAACTGTAAGATTATCAACCTGATGGTTTTAATTTTTTATTTTTTTTCCTGTCTTTGTTTACTTTTTTGTTGTTGTCCTCATCGTCATTATTTCAGAAAGGAAATTCTGTCTAGTGTTGAAAAAGTAAATACTGTCATGCTGGGAGTTTACCAGCAAAGGCTTCAAAGACAGGAATGAAATCTGGAAGTTTCTCTTACCTTGTACTTTTACAACAGACCTGACACATGCACTGAAGTTTACTGAAGATGGATGTTTGGGGTCATCATTAGTTCAGAGAAAGTTTGGCAGATCATACAGGGTGAATGGGATGCCGTTGCATGCTAGATTTACAGGCATGGGTTAAATTTCAACTATGGCAGATACAAGTTTGCACATTTTGGAAGTCATGATTAGGACTTCTGCTGGAGTTCATCACTGGAAAAAGGCTCAAGAAATAACTGAATGCATCTTATCAATCACAGGGTGGTTTTAAGTCATCAATGCAATGAAAACTGAGGGGAAAAAAATCAAGTGTAATCTAAAGAAAAGTCAAGCAAGAGATTTCTAAAAGAGATACTCTAAGGTAAAAAAACTTCTGTCAAAGGAAGCTTGGCTCCTAATGACATTCTATAAATTTGTCTATCACTGATAGTCAAGGGCTCAGCTTAAATCAAGAGACTCAAAACCCCAAAAGATATTCAAGATAAATTGTAGAAAACTTAAACCCTTCTCTTCTCCAATCCTCAGTACTCTCCTCCTTCTGACAGTATTTTTAGCCTCTTTTAAAACTTGAGCTTGAAGCAAGATTTTGATGTTCTCATCACGTAGAAGTGTCTCTTGAAGTATTGTACAGAATTGCACATATTGTGCGGTCATTTGAAATGGCTCAGAAGAAGTTCTCAGTAATCATGTCACTCACTGATTAATCTGCAGTTTGTGTAAAAGACATCGTGGGCCAGGTTTAGACAAGCTAGCTACTGGGAAAGATGGAAACCCTGTGTGATGCCAAAGCCAGGAGAAATATGACTCTGTGACTGCTCTGGTAGCTGCTTCTCATCAGATTGACCACTGTTGCGGCAGTGGCTTCCAGTCCCTGAAACTGGTAGCTGGGAGAACATGTGGAGATGTCTGCATACCTCTAAGTTCTGTTCTGCTCTACGGTATAAGATAAGCCAATGCAAAATAGATACTAAGAGCTCATTGCTTTTCTGTCACTGCAGAAAGGAATATTTTTGTCCAAGAAACGAATAGCCAGAATCTGTTGTTTAGTGAAAACACAGTAATTACTTAGATTTTATTCTAAGTGACTAATGAGATATAAATTTGTTTCATGTTTCCATAAGAAGTGTAAAACTTGCAACTTCAAACGAGTATTGAAAAGCTGCCTGTGTGCTCATGAAAGGCCACAAAACCAGCATAGCTCTGCAACTGCCAAAAGCATTTTTCCACTGAGAAGAGTGTCAGGATAGAGGAGAGAAAAAAAAAAAAAACAAAGGAAAGGAAATAAGCACTGAATAGAAGTAAAATTCAAACTGGATTTGTATTTATGAGGAGACAGCTAACAAATCTCTTTGAAAAAGGGGGCATTTGAGGTAACAAGGACTGGTAAGTGGAGATAGTGTATATAGGAACAAGTATTCCCAGGGCATTTATTTGAAAATCATATTTGTATAAGGCCATAAGAAAAAGTTACAGGTAGAGCTAAAATGGAAAATCACTGTTTAAAAGGCCAAAAAAAAAAAAAAAAAAGGAAAAGAAAAACAAAACAAGCAAAAAACCAAAACAAAACAAAAACCCCAAAAGGACAGTAAAGACCTTTTAAGACATATTGTGTTCTAATCAAGTTCTCAGAAATCCATAGCAATGGCCAAGCTAATTCCTTGAAATGCCACAAGTAACTTTCCATGGTATGGTAGAAAAGTTTAAATGAATCAGTCTGAAGAAAAAGCCACAGTCTGAAAGGGAGCTTTCTCTATGCTAGGGAAAATCCTCTTGAAAAGTCTCGTCTTCTCTGCCAGTACCCAGGCAGGAAGGCAGATGCCTGGTGAGATGAAGGCACCCTGAGGCAGAACGAGCTGTCTCCGTGCTGTGCAGCCCAGAGCACAGGTGCAACAATGCAGAGAGACATCTGCCCCTGTGACAGCGCAGAAGCTTTCCAAAACATTCATTGTTTAAAATGTGAGCCGAAACAGCCAGTCAGATGCCTGTGCAGTGGTGCGGGTGACTATCTTCAATTTGTTTTCACACCCAAAGGCATGGACTATGACGATCTGCCAGCAGGAGTTGCAGGGGTGAAGACAGCATCCAGAAGGGAAGAATATAGGTATGTTGGAATTTTTGTCTGTGGGACAGGGTTTGAGTAAGGTAGAGAGGATCCTGAAAACACTGATGTGAGGTGATAAAGGTAGAGGATTTTAGAGGAAGTGATCTGACCTCCTGCCACCTCCCAGTTTCTGAGAATTGAGAGGGACAGGAATGACACAGGAGGCCCACGGGATAAAGCCAATGCTGGTTGGCTAAAGGACACTAGAGAGAGACAGAAAGATGATTGGTACTAGAGGAGAGGATATAGAAAGTAAAAATACATGAGAGAAAGGACTCACCAAATCCCAGTTGTATTGGGTTTCTGGGGCCAGGTTTTGGTATCAGGGTGGGGGGCTATAGGGGAAATTTCTTTGAGAAGATGCCAGAAGCTTCCTCCATGTCTGGCAGAGTCGATGCCAGCCAGCTCCAGGCCAGACCTGCTGCTGGCCAAGGCTGGGCCAATCAGGGATGATAGTAGTGCCTCCGTGATAACATAGTTCAGATGGAAGAAAAAAAATTTAAGGAGCAGATGAAGACGGCCACCAGAGAAAAGCAGAGTGAGAACATGTGACAACAGTGCAGACATCAGGGTCTGGAGAAGGAGGGGGAGGAGGTGCTCCAGGCACTGGAGCTGAGGTTCTGCTGAAGCCCGCGGTGAAGACCATGGTGGAGCAGCTGTGCCCTGCAGCCCATGGAGGACCACAGGGGTGCAGAGATCTATCTGTAGCCCATGGAGGAGCCCACCCTGGAGCAGGTGAATGCTGGAAGGAGGCTGTGACTCCGTGGCAGGCCGATGTTGGAGCAGGGTCCTGGCAGGACCTGCTGACCTGTGGGGAGAGGAGCCCAAGCTGGAGCAGGTTTTCCTGGTAGGACTTGTGGCCTGTGGGGGGACCCACGCTGGAGCAGCCTGTGCCTGAAGGACTGCACCCCATGGAGAAGTGGCCCATGTGGCAGCAGTCCCAGAAGAACTGTTGTCCATGGGATGGACTCACACTGGAGCAGTTCGTGGAGGACTGTCTCCCGTGGGAGGGACCCCATGGGAAGCATGGAAAGGACTCCTCTCTGAGCAGCTGCAGAAACAAAAACTGAAAATTGTCCATAACCCAAATTCCTATCTCCCTGTGCCACTAGGGGAAGGAGGTAGAGCTTGGAAGGAGGGGAGTGGGGCAATGCTGTCTAAGATTTAATTTACTTTTCATTCTCAAGCTCTGATTCTCTTAGTAATAAATTTAATTAATATCCCCACTTGGATTTTTTTTTTGCCCACAATGGTGATTAGTAAGGGTCCTTGTCTCAACTCAGGAGCCCCTTATTATATTTTTTTCTCCTCTGTCCTTTGCAGAGGGAAATGAGAGAGCAGTTTTATTTGGTATCTGGCATCTAGCCAGGTTCAAACCACTATACCAATCAATGACAAGCTGTCCCGGCACAGCATTACCCTGAACTTTACCTTGTTCTCCCAGTACCTGAGCCAATGTGACACCACCCAGGCATGCAGGAGCTCTTCCTTCCACTGACTGGGCAGAAGTGCAACCTAGTAGGCATGCAGCTGGGAAGTGCAGAGGCTTGTCCACACAGTTGTCCAGAAGTGGATGTGGGAGGCATAAATGCTGCCAGCCAGGGGTACCCAAAAAGAAAGAGCAGGGACTGCTTCTGCATGCCAGTCCTGGTTTTGATGAAGAAAAATGATCACAGAAGTATTTCTATCAATGCCACATGTCTTTAGCTTTGCATACTTAAAGCCCATGACAACCTCTGCTAATATCAGGCAAAGGTGAAATAACAGTAGGGATCTAGAAGGTGGTTTGAAGCAGACAGCAAGGCATTTTGAGCCAGGTATGTTTAAGCAGCAACAATGATGTAGAGTTGTCTACCAGGGAATCCCTAGTGAGTTCTTTTGTCTGAAATGAACAGAGTGACTGAACACAGATGAATCTCACCTGGCACTCTACGCAGGTCAACTGGTTTCTTCTGCTGGTTGGATCTGCTGCAGCAAAGGGCTTTCCCATCATGGGCATCTGTCCCACGATCCCATCGGGCTGCCTCTTGCAGTGCTCAGAACAGCCCCATTCTCACAGGAGAAGGTACAGGAAAAAAATACTGCAAAATGAGAGTCCCTTTTTCTAGTGCTGTTTGACACAGAGGTCGGCAAGGCAGATATTTACAGCTGAGGAGCAGCAAGCAGTAGACTTGTCTACCTGGCTGCCTGGACATAACCTGAACTTGGCACATCATCTGGTTCCAGATACATGCACACAATAGCGTGGACTTTACGTGAAGTGAGCTCTTGTCTTTCCCACGCATAGGGAACATCTGTCATTTTTATATAACAGCTCTCAAAGGAAACATTGTCCTGCCTTTTGATCAAAATGCCACCTGACAATATCAGAAAGACCAAGCATTGCCCAAGGACTGAAGTGTCAGAAGGTAGATCACAGCAGCACTCCTTAACTTTATTCCAGCACAGGCCATCCCATTGACTTATGGACTACCTGAAAATACCTTCTACCAGGATCTGCTGAGGAGATGCTAACAAGAAAGATCTTATCACTCTTCTGTAAGCCTTAGTACAGAAAACAAATAATGATGTGAGCAACAGAGCTAGTGAAATTCAGTCCCTGTTGCCTCTGCTCTGCAAAGACACTACTGCAGTCTCTGTTTTTCACCTGGCTTCTGCCTGGCTGCTTATTTTCACAAAACTCTTTTCCAATATAGATTGAGTGTTGCCTATAGTTCAAAAGCTAACAGAGTGGAATAGACACACAGACATGTACAAATGCACAGAGGCCAAGGAAGCTCAATTTCCTTTGGGGACCAGGCTGAAGAATAAGCTGTAACATTCAGTTCCTAGAGAGACAGGAAGAAAATCCATCAATAAAGAAAGAATTACAACTTAAATATATCCCCAAGTAATACTGATCTCAGTACTTGATTATGTTTTCAGTTGCTAAAACAGTGTCTAACACTGTTATGCTCAGGGGCTTATTTCACTTTCAGATTGATTGTTGAAGAACTAAGACATCATGTCAACAGTCAGTGATAGAGTTAAGTGTTCAGAATTAATTTTGTTCAAAGATCAGCTTTCTTTCATATGGCCAGTGCAGTACAGCCCACTTGAGCACAGAGACTGGGTTTGCATTAAAAGGTCCCTAAGCTCACGGCAGCACCAGAAACCAATACTGGAGTGCTGGGGAGCTGATGATGTGTCATGTATCAGTCACAGTTGGCAGTTAAGCTCTTTTAAGAGAAAGAAATTAATGTCATGACAACCTCACCTCTCAGATGTCAGAGGACTGCCAAATCCAAATTTTCAGATACTTTCATCTTCATATGACCAGGTTCTTACCTATGATTAATGGTTCTGACATTGCAGACACTGCTTGGGGTGGTGCCTGTCCTGCTCCCGCCTTTCCTTACCTAAGAACATCCCATGGAATAAGGAAAATCTTGGCAAGAGCATTCCAAGCTAGGCAAGACCATTTCCCAGGGAGGCTTTTTTTGCTCTGATTTACTTCATGTTCCCACCTTTTCTGACTCCCAACATCAGAACCAGAGTTAAAGGAGAGAGATACAGACAGGGACAGCATTGCCCCTGGGCATGGGAGCCCTGGAATTGGCAGCCCAGGATGTGTAAACTCTGTTTGTAGTGGTGCGGTGGGGGCCTGGGTGTGGTCAGAATGCCTTTTGCAGGTGGCAGGTTGTCTCAGGGAAACAGACATTTGGTGACCCTGAGGTAAGGACCTGGACCTGTGAGCTGCTCAAAGTATTACTCCCTCTAGTCTTGTCACTCTCCAAAAGTGGTAATTGACCTCCCTGAAGTGGTGAAAGGACAATCAGCAAAGGGAACTGGGGTAGCTTGCTTCCAGACATAAAAGAGGGATTTAGCTTTTCTTCCCTGTATCATATCATATATCATATCATCAATCATATCATAATTGGTAAAGAGTTTGGAGCACCTCTTAGGAGGACCAATGAAGGAACAAGTGATAGGACAAAAGGAAATGGAGCTCCCATGATACTCTGAAGCCAATCCTTAAAGTGCCCTCTTTTAAAATGTTTGTTTTAGAGACCCTTTAGCTCTCACTGCTTCTGCAATGGAGCACCTTTGGATGGTTTCCTGAACACCTCTGTCTCTTTATAGCATCTATTTCTGCATTATATCTCACCTGACACCACTAGTCAAGCCAGGAAATGCCCTCAGGCTGCTTTCTGAATCTCTCTGTTGTTTTGATATTATGCCATAGCAGGTGCTTGATACTAACTGCATGATGCAAAGCCATGGTCTGCCAAGCAGTGCTGGCAGCTTTGCCCTCATCTAGACATGGACAAATGATGTGAGGTCTGATGCACATTGTTGCTAGGTGGGCTGTTTGTGAGTGCTGCTGTGGGAGTGGGGGCTGGCATGACAGTGGTAGTGGTGGGACTAAGTGGGTGGTGGGAGTGAGTGAAAGTTCAAATCTTATTCAGTCCATGGGAATCTATCCCTGCAATAAGCTGCTTCTTGGTTTGGTGTCTAAAGACCACATAAAGAAATGTCTTTTTGCAGGATGTGAGGAACAAGACATGTCTGTGACATTTGCAAATGTTATCAGGAGAGCCTTAGGTCCTGATGCTGTCAGATTACTCTTAGAAAAGTGAGAGATGAGTTTAATGGAGCACATGTCTACAGTCCCTCCTCCAGTCTATCCTGCCTCCATAAGCTTCTCACACTGGTCCAGTCAAGGGAGAGCATTGGACAAACCAGTATAACATGGAGATCGCAGTGGTGCACAGGGCGATTGCTAGAGTCTGTGCACGATTATTAGCCTGCCCTCCCATGAACTACTTTAGGAATAAGGAGGTTAGAAATCCTGGGGAGCAAGCAGAGAACTGTAGACAGTTCATCAAAAGCCTTACAGACACATCTTCCATTCCCATCCCAGTTTCTTGCCATTTGGCTCTTCCTGTGCACATAAGTGGAGTTTGGATTGCAGAAACCATGTCAGCAGTAAGAGGTTAAGTAGTGCACAACTTAATGCTGGATGTCACATGGTCTGTCCTAACAGTTTCATTACATGTGACAGGGTACTGTGCTTGCCGGTACAAATCAAAGCTGTCATCGTCTTGCTTTTTTTTTTCCTCATTTCGTTCATTAAATCAGTCCTGTCCTACATCTGTCTGTCTGTAAATGCTCTCTGACACAAGATAGGAAGAGTATATTTACTGATATGTGACTTCAATTGCCTTGTTCCATCCTGGTGCAGAATGTCACAGCTGTTCCTGACTGAGCACCCCAAAAGGATATTATTTCTAGAATACAAATGAACACAATCAGCCACAAGAATTTCTTTCTTCCTTTTTTTTTAAGAAATTATTTTCTTTTAAGCTTTCAATACTATGACTATCCTTTCATACTCTGAAAACATGCTGCACCGACTTGCATTTTTTTCCATTCTGATTTTGGCTGTTTGGAGGCTTGGGGTTTTTGATCGCTGGAGTTTCCCTAGGACTATTAAAGCTCCTCAAAAAACAACCACCAACAGTCTAACAAACAACCACACAGCAAGACCTGTTACAAACCTTTTCAGCATCGGATATGCTTGAAAATCCAAAAAAAATATAGTGTTGAAATAAGTTTCAGTTAGAATTGTTCTAAAATACTCTAGAGAGGCTTGTGTTGATCATTTCAGATTGATTTTTAATATGTTTTTTTCCAGATGGTTCAGGAAGGATACTGCTGAGACAGATATCAGCCTTAAATGCCTGATTAACTTGACAGTTTGCAAACACTGGAGTGACAAGGTTCATAAGCTGCACAAGGAGCCACCTAAAGCTCTCAACATTAGGAACTTCTAACTACAACTTCCTAACAGCCCCACACCCACAGGCCTCCCACATTGCTAGCCAGCATTTCTGATACACAAATATACCCACATGGGCTGTGCAGCTCCCTCACAGTGCAGGAGGTGATTTGGCATGCAGCAAACACAATGTGCCTGAGGAGTAGGGCTAACATTTCCTCAAAACCAGACTCAACGAGAGCATGGGATGGCTGGATTAGCTGTGCAGGAGGGCTGTCTGTCCCACAGGCATGTAGTTTCCTGTTGAGGGCTGTGCAACACATGAGGTTCCCCATAGCCCCAAATTAAATGCCCTGGGCTTAGTTCTTGTACCATAGCATGCTGTTTGTGGGGAGGGCCTCAATTTTTCATTCATGGAAAATAAGGGCAAACAACTCCATGCAGGGACACATGGGAATGGAAAGAGGCTACTTGCATTCAGATCTGAGAAGTGAGCAACAAAGCTCAAATAGGAGGCTTTGTGGTCCCTAGTGCTGGGGAAGGAGAGTAGTTCCAAGGGGGGGTGTCCAAATGGATGGAATTTGGTTGAAGGACAATGAGAGGAAGAGCTTTCTGTCTGAGGGACTGGCAGGAAGGGTGCTTGAGCTGCAGCATAAGGGGACTGTCTCCCATTGCCTGCTTGTTACTTCTCTGGGAAAATAGGCTTTGCCCATCCTTTCTTAGCAAACAAGACCACAACAAATGATCTCAGCAGACAAGTCTGTCAGTTTTACGCTCTTCAGAGAAACGATCTGAAATACCTCCAATAAAAGCTAGCAATTCAGACTGAAATTTGGCCACATAATTGATGATTTATCCTTTTGATAATTTTTTCTCAGCAATGGCTCAAGGTTTCTCATCTTCACCTATATCAAAAGCTGATCTTTTGTCCTTTTCTATTGCTTTCATTCAGTGTTTGGGACAGCAAATTCATTTGTACAGAACTACATAAGATTTGGTGTTTCTTAATGTGATTTTCAAGTGTATATTGTTGCTATTATACTTTTCCTTTTCATCAGAAAAGCAGACTGGTCTTTCTTTTGTAATGCAAACCTAAAAACTGACCAATTGCCAGTTTTTGCTTTTCTGTTATTGAGTTCCAACTGCAGATGTCAATTTGCTGGCATGCAGTCTAGGTCCAGCTTGAGATGAAAAGACACTGCAGGCAGCAGAAGCAGAAGGTTTGATGCAGAGTTTTATAATACATTCCTATTGGCAAAAGTATCAATCTGCCCGTGAAGGTCACTCTGAGGAGATTTCCAGCTCTTGCAGTGAGGGAATGATGGGAAAGGATAGAGAGATTCCACTGAAACAAGTGAGGATGAGCAGAAGGACAAAAAAAAAGTAGGAAAGAGAATCTACAAAGGAAGAGCAATTTCAAGAAAAGAGGAATAAAATTAGAGGGAGAGAATTATAAAAAGGAAGATGAGATGGAGAACCAGTTTGTGAATGGCAGTGTGTTGGTGTCTAAAATGCATGGAGTGTGTACCGTGATAGAAATGGGACAAGCATTAAGTGATTAGGCAGGAAAGGGAACCCCTGTGCTTGTGTTTATTTCTGCCACTGGGATCCTAAAAAGCTTAGTTTAATTCTCAGTAGAAAAAAATATTTCCATTGGTGTTTTTAACTAGTTTTCAGGGCAATCAACACAGTGGCCAAAACTCAGAAGTGCCATATATTGAGGAGAACTAAGATATGAGCATGCATTGTCCTTTTAAGAGGCTACTATTAGTTGCAATCCCCACTGTGACGAATAGAAAAGTGTTATCATTGTCTCACTTCAGCTGCTGAGTACAAATGACTGAGGTTCTATTGAGTGGAATTCAAACTGTGCTCCTTTAGTCACCAAACTCATCCATTGCCTCTAATTTTATTAAATGGTGTGTCCTTTATGTCCTTATAACTCTGTACATCTAGTCAGTGAGCAAAACAAAATATACCTCGTTTCAAATTACCATTCTAGGCATTATGTACTCATCCTGCATGCATCAGTTTAGTCCAGCCTTACTTCTCTACCCTTTAGACTCCATGTAGCTGGGGAAATAGTCTAAACAGTCCAAGTATTATCCTTTTTCAGGCCAATTTGCACATTGGCTGTAAGATAGTGTAGGCGTTTGAAAGGGGAGGGTGGTACAGGGGGTGCTGGGGGTTTCTTAGAGGGAGGGGGAGGGAAGGGATTCCCCCGTTTTTGGTGTAAACCCTAGGTTTTTTCAGTTTTTTTCTCCCCTTGCTTCCTTCCACAACTCACCACTGTTTTTTTCCCGGGGACCCGCCGCGGTGGGTTTAATTCCAGCGCGGCCCTGGCCTGGCTGTGCAGGACAGGCCAGGTGGAGGCAGCGGGCCGTGGGCGCTGGTCATGGCTCCCCGGTGGCGCTGCACAGGGCATCCACCGGTTGTTTCCCCGAGCCTCGCAGCGGCTGCTCTTGCACGCACGCCTTCTCCCCCAGCGCGGGTGCCGCGCTGCCATGAGGAAGCCAGGGGGCATGGCGGTGCTGTGGGGGTGCCCTGGTGGCAGCACTGGTCCCACGCTGCCACGAGGAAAAGCCAGCAAAAAGCCCCGTGGTGCCAGCGGCCCCCAGGAACAGCCC